>JAJIZL010028695.1:0-34786 GCA_023969395.1 Amblyomma maculatum
AAGTTCCTCGAGAGTGTAGAACCGAGGCGTACTTGGAACGAGCGGTCGGACAAAAAATCTTTTAAGCAGTTCAACATTCCGCCGCGGATTCCAAGATCTGCCAGATCGCGAAGTATCCCAAATCGCCAGGTGGTGTCGTACGCTTTTTCAATATCAAAGAAAACTGCGAGACAGTGCTGTTTATGTATGAAGGCTTCTCGGACTGTGTTTTCAAGCCGAACTAGATGATCCAGTGTTGAACAAGCTCTTCTGAAGCCGCACTGGTGGGTGTCAAGGAGTTCACGAGCTTCAAGAATGAACATTAACCTGGTATTGACTATGCTTTCGAATGATTTGGCAAGGCAGCTAGTTAGGGCTATTGGCCTGTAACTTGTAGGAGAGTTTGGCAGTTTTCCAGGCTTCAGGAATGGTACATTGACAGCCTTCTTCCAAGCATCAGGCATTTTGCCTGACACCCAGATTTTGTTAAAAAATTTCAGGAGTGCTTCTACTGCAGGTTCGGACAGATGGGCTAGCATTTCATAATGTATCTCATCGGGGCCTGGTGCAGTTTTCTTGCCATTAGTTAATACTCTATGGAGTTCCTGAACTGTAATTAAGTTATTGTAGGACTCGTTGGTATAACCATTTGTAGGAAGTCTCTGTTTTTCTGCTGTGTTTTTATACTTTAAGAAGGAGTCTGTGTAATGTAGGGAACTAGAAACATGAGAGAAGTGTTCTCCCAATAGGTCAGCCTGCTCGAGTATACTTGTTTGTGCATCAGGGGGTGTAAGGAAAGGAACTGCAAAAGGAGAGAATTTGCCATCGAGTTTGCGGACTTGCTCCCACATTTTCTTTGCTGTGACGGAACTGTTTATTGAAGACACATAACCTTGCCAAGATCTTTTTTTCAGCATCACGTCGAATATTTCGAGCCTTAGCCCTTGCCTTTTTATATTTAATTAGATTTTCCTGTGTAGGGTATCGACGAAAAATTCCCCAGGCTTTGTTCTGCTTCTTTTTGGCCTCTCTACATTCCTTTGTATACCATATCTTTCCATTCCTTCGTACTATTCCCGAAGTCTGGGGGATGGCTAAATGAGCAGCGGCATAGATACATTCCGTGAACTTTTCATTTTGCTCGTTGACATCGAGGCTGTCCGAAAAGAGTTTTTCTAAAGCGGCATGTTTTTGGAAGAGTGCCCAGTCGGCTAGATACAGTTTCCAACGCCGTGGTTTAGTAAAGGTGATTAATGGTGACGATGTTAGACTGATAATGATGGGAAGATGATCGCTTCCATAAGGGTTGTCAATAACATTCCATCTAAAATCAGCGAAAAGACTTGGTGAACAAAAGGACAAATCAATGCAACTCATTTTTCCAGCGCTTGAAGAACAGTAAGTGTGTTTGCCCGTGTTCAGGAGGCAAACAATGTTGTTGAGAATAAAATCTTCTAAAATCCGACCTCTGGCGTCAGTTTTTTCGCTCAGGAAGGGTGCTCAGTGCAAATGTTAGCACAATGTGTTTAGTTTGAATCTCGTTATTGTCTCTCCTAATTTTGATTCGATAGACATTGGTTACATTTTGGTCTCTTAGTCCTTCTAGTAGTTCCTCCTCAGTCACGTATTTGAGATCATTATCTGAAATGACTCCACGAACTGTATTGAGTGACCTGTGGGGGCTGATTGAGACAGGGATGTCCCCGAACGACGTAACGGTTGTTAGCTTTTCACTCTGATGGTTATACAGCACTTCTAGGAGGAGGTCACCATTTGGTAGTTTCTTAATTTTGTAGCCCTGACCTATGGTACCTGTGAGCGTCTTTGTCACTAGGAATGGCGAGATCTGACGGGCAGTTTTTTCTGGGTGTTCCGAGTGCACGACATGGAAGTGGGGAAAGCTGTTGACATGTTTCGTAAAGAACTTGTTTGTCACATCGGTGCGCCCTCTCTTACTGGGAGGGCGATCAGTTTTAGAAATAAAAGAGGCCATGTAATTCAATTTTTGTTCTGTTATGATGCCAGCCACCCACCATGGAGTCCAACAAGGGGACGAGACAGGAGCTTGAGCAAGCACCCTGCCCACGCCAGCTGTACATCTTAACTATAACCTAATATGGTGCAACAGAGGGTGGTTACTCCACAGAAGGTTAACCCTCGCCACCGGGAAGTAAGGAAAAACTAAGAAGAGAGTAGAGGACAGGAGAGCTTTAGGACAGACGATAGGAAAGCGAAAGATGGGGGGGAGGATAGGAAAGGGCGACTGCCGATTTCCCCCAGGTGGGTCAGCCTGGAGGTGCCGTCTATGGGAAGCGTGGGCCAAAGTGGTGTGTTGCCTCCGCCGAGGGGCCAAAGGTCCGAACACTCGGCATCGGCTCAACCACCAGGATCCCCTTTTCCCCAGACACGACGATGCCACGCACGGCTAAGCGTGGGTGCTCGGGGTCCGTGGTGTCGCACAAAACACACAAACACCTGCTTTAACAGGTGCCTCTGCGGGGTCAGGTGTTGACTGGTTGAGGCATGACATTTGATGAAAAGTGTTTACAAAGCCCTTAATATTAAAATTTTCAGTCATATATCTAGTTGCTACTGCAGGTTATCTATCCACTTCTTCAAATGGATAACAAGTTCCGCTTTCCAGTTCCACTTTGAGCACAGATTTTAACAAATGCAAAAAAAGCCTTCCTTCCACTCTGTGCTCAATGGCCTAAAAAAATTCTTTCCATTTGTGCCTGTAAGGACAGAAATAAGGCTGCCATTGAAATTCATTTTCCAGGTACTATTGGTACAAGTTATTCTATTTTGGTAAATTGAATTCAGTTTATTTCTTCTAGATGTGCACACAATCTTGAAATGGTGACGCGGGTGAAAACTACTACTTGAATAGGACTGTGCACCGAATTTGCAGTTAATTTTTTAAGTCCTTCTAATAAACCACAAAATGAAAAGCTGGCATAAAGAAAGACTAACTCTACAGAATAGTAAGCAGTGTATGCAAACTGCAATAAAAAGAGGCAAAATACAGAAGCATCCTTAAGAAACTGCATGTAGACAGTACAGTATAAAACAAAACTATACTGCATAGCTGCGATTGTAACTAAAAGCCCCGCTGGCATTATAAACAGTATAAATAAAATAGGTATAAAAGCACAGATTATGTAGCAATATTTGTTGTCTAATTTTTTACACTGCACAGGAGGAAGTGAGTAATGTATAATGAAAAGAAACTTGAGGTCAGCAACCTTTGCTTACACATAGTGTTCTGTGCTAACATTGGCAGCAATCACTGCAGCCATGGGAACGAGACACGACTAGCACAAGTTCATTTTAGCACTAAGAAAATATGGCATAAGGGTGACAAGCGTATAGAATATACAGTAGCCGTGCTTTGTGGTTACTGCAAGCAAACCTGTAATCTCAAGCAATGCTACAGAATAAGATGAAATGGTAAGCCGTTTAAGTGTGTGCGTAGCATGCATGCGTATGTTCGCACATAGCCTTACAGTGATATTTCTGGCCTTTTCTTGACAAGTAAAAATAGTAAGGGTGAATGTAATGGTGATTCTCTTTTCAAAACCACAAGGTAATAGATAACATTGCTAATTACAAAGTGGTGTCATTACCTTTTATATCAGAAGGAATTTTGGTTGCTGACTAGTAACATTTTCAACCTGATATAGCTTCTTTGGTTGTTAGTTTGCTTTTCGAAGAACACAATGCAATGTATCAATAAGCATCAGAAACTTGGAAAAGGCCATGTTGAAGTTGGGCAAAAGAACATCGAGGAAAAAGAAGGGCAGCTGTGGCTTGCATCTTTCACTGGCATCCTTTGCTGTGTATTGAAGTTTGCCTCTTTTCATTTTATTTAACTCTGTATGCATTCTTGTCTGTGTGCAATTCACCAAGTAACTGGGGGACTATTAGCAAGACACACTTTGAGGCCAATGTATGATGATGTGGGTGATTATACAGTGTGCATTACAAGTACACATACAAACTGCTTCCTGTGCTTTGTCCTGTCATCACCTTGGGTAAATTTCAAACATCTTGATGCAAGTGCACTGTAGGGATACTTGGTGGCTAAACAAAAGAGGAAACTGTGTGAGGAGAAAGGAAAATAACAAGAATTGCTTCCCTGTACAGTTGAATTTATTCTTTCCTACTGACCTTGTCCTTTAGCAGTATTTTTTTGCCAGCACCACAGGACATATGTTAATGTGTTGTGTAAAAGTATTCACGGCAGGTTAAGTCGACTTATTTTGCCATCAGCAATTTCTGTTCCATGCAACGCAGTGTTGTAATCGTCTTGCAGACTTTCCAGAGAGAAATGCCCTTCTTGAGTCCCACAGTTTCAAAACACACAGCTTCACTGTTTGTCTCATTTCCATAACTAAAGAAAAAGTTCACATATACAGCTATGCCTCGTTATCACAGACCCTGTTAATATGGACGTGAATGACTCTTAATACGAGCAGTTTTCCTGCAGATGAAACTTGCAATGCATTTACACTTCATTGACATAGAAGTTTGGTACTTGGACAATAAACAAGAGCCTATTGGAGCCTTGTGACCCATGTATTCTTCATTAATATGCACGGCAATGCTTGCAAACAAATTCGGCACTGTGGTAGCAAGGTTTATATTGTAGAGTGTGAGGTCTTTCAAGGCTCTTTCGTTTCAGTAGGAAAGTAAAACAGAATGAATCACATCGGCTGTTACTCTGTGAAACTTTCATCATACCGTTCCACTGTGGACAATATTTTGTGAACCCATGAACTGTGAGGCACATTGAATCCTTCCGATCACCACTGCCTGCTCCCAAATCACTTCTCACCTAGGCACAGTTCGCTTGCCTTGGGATCACCATGGCGTGTTTTTGTTGTGCTCATGGGGTCTCGTCAGCTACAAATTAGTAGCGCTTAAGTAGAGTTCTTGAGTGCTTACATGGCCACCACCGTAAATTTGAATTGGCCTTTGCTCGCACGGTTCGTAGCTGCCACCACATTGTCTGTCCACTTTTCTGACTTTTCTAGTATGCCTTCGCTGATTTATCTAGATGTTTCTACGCCGAATTTAAGTTGAGCACTGTCAAATGAACGCGCATTCATAGTTCGACGACCGATGAGCACGATTGCTACTATAGACGAAGCCGTTTTGCTTTACTGTTTTGTGGGTGCAAGTCAGCCCAATAAAGAGCTATTAGTTGCAAAAGTAGCACGCACCGGTCCCATTGATGGCAAGGTATATAGTGCAGTGAGGATAAAAAGACAAGAATCTGCATTGGCGACATTCACGAGGCATTAAAATGATAAATGCTGAAAGAAACATTCAAAAAGGAATGATATGACGGTTCGGGCATGTATACAATACAGAAAAGAGCCACAAAAAAATCTAGTGGAGCCTGAACCAGCGCAACCCGGGAAAGATAACAATTATGGAAGAAGATCTACCAATGATTAGCCTCAAATCAATGGAAGCTCTCTTTTGCCTTCCACTACATTCCCCTAAAGGAAAATTAAAATGAAATATGTGACAGATGTGTAAAAAGGAAATGGAGACTCAAGGTGTTACCTGGAGAGAAAAACAGCTCACTCAGAACTGATTGATTTCTTGGATGCAGTTCTGTGCTGTAACATGCAAACTAAAGCATGAGGATTTCGGCATGAAACATGTATAGCTATTGGCAATTTCTATGTGGGAATAGAGCCAGGGTAATTAGTTCCCATGACGGCAATTAAAGTATTTACATTAGCTGCAGTTTGCCATGTTGTTATTACATGCTTGTTGCACAGGGCTCTCGTTGTGCTGCTGCTTTATGAAAGCATTGCTGCTGGTTAAATGCAGTTTATTTTAATTTGAGAAATGTTTGTGCAATAAAACACATTATTTTAATCCTAGAGTTCCTGAAATCAATACTTAGCATATTGTGTGATGTACTTAAAACAGAAGGTGGCTGTGACAATAAAACAACTAAAAGAGAAAAAAACAAAAGAATATGCAGTGTGTTATATACCAGGTGTCCTAGCTTTCAGAAAATCGATGTGCCCTAGCTCAGTGAAATAATCCAGCTGTGGGCTGTTGAAAGTTGCCTGGCCTAGGCTGGTGTTTCATTATTTAACCTTAAAATGATTAAGGCTATATAGTTAACATTTAAATTATTGGTTTCAAGAACAGTTAGTATCAATAAGCAAGTAGAAAACTGTTTTCCAAAACAGCTGACAGAAATGTTTGCACCAAGGTGCCTTCTATTTTGCATAACTTTTTTTTTCTCTGTCTTGAACGGCAACAAACCCAATAAATAAAGTGTTTGCATGACAGCAATTCCTCTTCAATGTCCCGAAACGTGGCTCGGAGAACAAAATTGGCTTTTGTCAGAAGTGCTCTCCATGGTGTGGCTTTGCATGATGTGGGTGAGAGATATGTGTGAGCAGCTAGTCATATGAAAGCTCGATTTGGAAGCCAGCTATGGAAATCATGCCATGAAGCAAACATTGCGGGCAGCTGCTTTTCAGCGCTATCTGCAACTTTAGAGCTGATGCTTTGCTCCTGGGGCCAATAAATAAGTCACTAATTAGTTTTTACTACCTGCAGAAAAACCATGGCAAATGGAAAGCCACTGGAGACTAGGGCAATCAACTCTGAATAGTTGTCGGTTGGTTTCACTAGCCTAGACCAGTCTACCTAATTTAAGGTTTGATTAAATTTAGCCGGGATACTTGGTATGCATGGTTTGCTGGCATCTCTTGGGGTCAGCTTCAAGTGAAACGGTGATGATGCAGCTGTGGTCTTAACTGATATGGTGGAAGCTGTCCTGTAGTCTCTTATCAGATGCTTTATATTGGAAGGGGGTGCATGCTTATGGGATCATGATGAGAATAAGCAGCATTTTGAGGTCAATGGTTTGGTTTGGTTTGTGGGGTTTAACGTCCCAAAGCAACTCGGGCTATGAGAGACACCGTAAAGGAGGACTCCGGAAATTTCGTCCACCTGGGGTTCTTTAATGTGCACTGATATCGCACAGCACACGGGTGCCTTGTTTTTTGCCTCCATCCAAAAGTGACCGCCAAGGCCAGGATTTGATCCCATATCCTTGGGAACAGCAGTCGAGCGCGCCACCCCAGCGGGGACTTTGAGGCCAATGAGATGAGATGGCTAACTATAATGTGCATTACAAGTACACATACACACTGCTTCCTGTACTTTCTCCTGTCGTGACTAAGTAAATTCTAAAGGGCTTTATCCCAGTGCACTGTGGGGATAGCTCGTGGGGAAAGAAAAGAGGAAACTGCATGAAGAAACAAGGAGAACAAGAATTGCTACATAGTACTATTGCATTTCTTCTTTCCTGCTGTCCTTGTCCTTTAGCAGTGTTTTTTCCAGCTCCACAAGACCCATATTAATGCGTTGTGTAAAAGTTTTAAAAACAAGTTCAGCCGACATATTTCCACTGAACAGATTTTTGTTTCATGAAACACAGTGTTGTAATTAACTTGCACACTTTCCAAAGAGAAATGTCCTTCTTGAGTCCCACAGCCTGGCTTTTTGTGTCATCACCATAACTAGAAAAAAAAATAAGTTCACAATACAGCTCGTTAAAATGTATTTTTGTGACCCATGTAATTTTCATTAATAAGCACAGCAATACTTGCAAACAAAACTACCACTGTGGTACCGAGGTTTCTATTATAGTGTGTAAAGGCTTTTAAGGCTCTTTGTATTTGCGTAGGAAAGTAAAACAGACTGAATTGCATGGCTGTTACTCTGTGAAAAACTGCCATCATAATACCGTTCATTGCACTGTGTACAATGTTTTTGTGAATTCGTGAATTGTGAGGCACACTAAGACCTTCAGCTCACACACTCCGCTTCCCAAATCACTTTTTCTTATGTTAAAATAGTTAGCAGTAAAGTCACCACTGCAAGGCTTGGCAGCTCATTTGCTAGTCATTGCACAAAATGAATTAGGCTGCCCGCTTAGATTGTTACCATTCTGTTATAACCTTATCCTGCAAAGCTAAGGTAACACTCTGCATAGGTGCAAAGCAGAGTAGTGAATCTGTGAATGCAAACAGCAAATCCAATCTAAGCAGAAAAGGAATGAATTCAGATTAAGTTACATGTGACCTTAGTGTCAACAAGTCAGGTGTTACATTCATGCCTCACAGCTTTCATAGTGGGTCAACATCACCATTATAGAACCAATACCTATGTGATAATGCTCAACACACGGTGAAAAGATAAGGTAATGAATCTTTGCAAATGTGGTATGGGACCATGCGCAGTGGTGGCCATACAGCAAATGTAAACTGATATGTGAGAAAACCCAGTTGATCACTTTGCAAGGTGCAAAAAATTTAGGCGAGCAGCAAATACAACAAAGACTAAAAAATCAGTATTGCATTCTACATTGTTGTAAGATTTGCACATGTACATCATCAATATCACTCAGTAGGCAAGTAATCATGGGCGTCACAGCAAAATGGAAGCAGCAAATAGGCACGGACATGAGCATCGACATCTGATTTTGATGGCACCGAAAATATCTCAATTGGTACCCCTTAGCAAAGAAATGCAGCTGAACAGCTAGTCAATACCATTGAAACTGAGTTGGCATGCAGTCTGGCGAGAGTAGAGCTGTCAAAGCAACAAGTATGGGATGTAATGTGTGCAACTCCATAACAGCATCATGTCAGTATAAAGCCTATATACATCATTTGTCTAAGCAGTTGTCCAATGAACTTAACTCATCCAAGTTATGCAGGAAGAAAGCAGATTGTAACCACAATAATTTCTTCAATTGTTTTCTTTCTTTTTAATCAAATATGTTTTCATGCTCAACATGCCTTAGGTACAACAAAGTGTCCATATCATGAGGCACAGTTGCATATGGTGTGCTTTTTTTCATAAGCATAACCTCCCGCCATACTGTACTTTTCTTTTGGCATCGCGTCTAAATGTTTTTTTAAGACCTGATGTGGTAATAAAGTGTTTAGCCCATCACATACAGAAGTGTTCAGTCGACCGATTCATCGCACAGATACTTATTGCAGACATAGGTGCACCATAGCTAGCAGGAAATAAAAATAAACAGGAAGGTACTCTCAAAGTGACAGCTGCCGTGAAAGTACACGATATTTTCACAGTTTGCACAGTGCCATCGAGCACCCATATCAGCACAAAGCACAAACCGCGGAATAGTGGCATATTAGTAGCCCGAAAGCCGTGCGGCTAACGTCGTCGAAGGGCTCAGCGCTCGCACGGGAAGGGCTCGGCAAGCACAGCACATACACGGACCGCGATCAACACAGGCGACCGACACATCGCGGAAACAAAGTCGTGTGCTCGTTTCTGTTGCGGTCACTGCGACCAGTGGAACGGGTGCCAGACAAGCTGTCACCAAGTTAATTTCAGCATTAGGAAAACACAGTGTGTGACGAACTTTGCAAACATGGACAGTCCTCTTCTAGGTGGCAGTCGCTCAAGTCGTAAACACTTTCGCAACACTTGCACGGGCACTTTTCCATGCGCTGAGGAGCCGATTCGTGCGCATGAAAATCACCGTGAAACTGTTGCTGGCTGTCGGCCGTGAAGATCCTCGCGGCTAGCGATAATCACAAACACATCGTGACACCGGTGCGACCTAGTACACTTCGCCGGTTGGAAGATCACTGTCTTCAGCTCAGCGCAGATAACAGTGGTGCATATGATCCGACTTGAGGGGAAACCCCAGTCGATAGGAACACTAGTAAGCAATGCGCGCAAAGTATATTGGTTTTTGCGGCAGACCAACAACTACCATCTACGCTTCGCTCGTCGCTTCGCTATCACCGCTGGCGGCCATATTGCCTGGCAAGATCGGGGAGGAGGAGCCAGAGACGTCGCCTACAGCGCAACCAATAGCTGCAATCCGGTCGCCTTGCTGATCAGCACGTGCGGGCAAAAAGTTGAGATTGAGTCAACTTTTCTGCGGGCGACGGATGCGGGTGTGCGCTATTGTATGCCCCGCCGAACCGGTCGTCTCGGTGCTGCCGCATGCGTGCGGAGCGGGTCAAAAAAGCAACCGTACAGCGGCCTTTAGCCTGAGCAACCATCGGTTATCCTCGTCGCACCATATGTCCTGCCCATGACCATTTCTTCTTGATTTCCACTAGAATGTCATTAACCTGAGTTATATCCATGCCACACGGGAAAAATAATGTCATTTCCACCGAATGACATTCGTTCAGTTTAATATCATTTTTTCGACACGCTGCTACACGACCAAAACAAATGTCATTTGCAAATGATGACCATTGCGATAGATACACAAATGTTGGTGCGCCTTTGCGAGAATGATGAGAGCTCTGAACGAAAACAGCCTTTAATATCATATTTATGTCTTGCATGATTCGTAACCAACCTGTTGAATACGACTACGCATTACGAAGTTAGCGACTGCGCCGGTTGCGTTTGTTTACGAAAGGGTAGGGAACGTGCGCGCATCGGTGCCTGAGTGTGGAAAGCGGACGAATTGTCTCAACAACGTACATTTTGCACACTCCAAGTGCGACACGTAAAATAGGCAGCGGCTAGTGTATTGACCGACGACGCTTTTATTGAATCTTCGAGTATCGCCCGACGGCGTAGCTCACCACAGCCCCGTCGAGTCTCGTCATCGCAAGATCGTTTGCTCGGCATAAATGCCCGTCGAAAAATGCCGGACCCCTGCCTCAACAAGACAGCAGACAACAAAATAGCATCACTTGCTGTGCCGGATCCCGAGACCTTACCGAAACGGTGCTGCCCGCAAGAGCGGTGGACGACGGCGCTCTGGCCGTGCGCTACGCCTTTCCTCCAGGGTTACGCCCTGGTCGTCGCTAGGCCTAAGCGGTTTTGCAACGAAGCCACAGCGGGCGGCGCGTTCGAAAAAGTCAGTTCCCTATTCGTGGAGCTGCTTACTGTAATTTCAATGGTGTCATAAATTTTCTGACGGTAAACGGAAGGTGTAATTTCGGCGACGTATTAGCATTGGAGCTACGAACTTACAGCATGAGATCGGATGAGCTGCATCACACCGGCACTGGGGCTGTGGGCAGAAAATCGCTCTGGTTACTTATCACCGATCCTCTGCAAAGGTTATTTTTGAGGTTCTTTTATCCAACCGCGTATTATTTAAGGTCATCAGATTTTGACATGTTTTCTGACGGCGGCGAAAGGGAACCGCTGTGCCGGCGCCCATGGACTGCGGCAGCCGCAGCCATTGCCGCTCGCGCCGAGTGCGGTGGCTGCTTGGCTGGTAGCGAGGGTTGATTTTTTTTTTTTGCTATGCTATTTGGCATGTTTCACAGAATTTAATGACTGGCTAAAAACTTGTAGATGCACAGTAGTATTATAATGCCTGCAGTTTATTTTGGGTATATATTCTCACTGAGTCTCTGGTGTTAAGATAACACATGTCCTCGTTTGTCGCATTCTAATGAGTTCCTCAAACTCATTCGGTGTATAATGTCGTTTTCATCGAATGTCATTACATTTTCCCGTGTGGCAGCAAACAAACGCCATTTTGAACAAATGTCATTCGATGGAAATGACATTAAATTTGCCTTGTGGCAGGGGTAATAATTCTCTGACCCACTTTGCACGCTTCCTATTCTTTAATGTTACACCTACCATTTTCCCTTATTTCTATCCAAGTTAGTCTGAAAATATGGATAACCCTTACTGCCGATCAGCACAGTCCTAGCTAATGCCCATGTAATGCTGTGGCGTTAGACAGGCCACTACCAGTCTCGCACCGCATAGGCCTCGCCCAGGTTAGACTGACGCTGTAATAAGCGGTCATCCAAACAGCATTTCAATCCTCAACTGCATGCTGGGCAGTTAGTCTGTTAGCCATGCACATCTGACATGCATGCAAAGGTGCATATCGCGCTCAGTAATTCCTATTCTTTATTACTGAGCGCGACAGTAATAAAGAATGAGAATTTCTAGAAGGATATGGTGGCTATCAAAAATTACAAAGGTTTTTTCCACCACACAGTAGCTGATTTTCCGCCTTAGCCCTTGTTACTATCTGGCGGGCAATTTTTTCCCATCCCTGATTTCAACTGCTCTAAGGCTTGTACCTGTGGTTGCGTCAAGGGTTTTTGTGGTTCTTTGCATATCTTGCAACTCTTGTTCTTACTGTTGCTCAGTTTGTCACGGTGTGTTTTTTTATGAATTCATGGTTGTATTACCTGTTTCATCCTGTATCACCTCGGCGTGCCTTTACACAGGTCCGTTTTAGCCTTCACATCGCCTTTTGAAGATTTCTTCCGCCAGGGCGGTTTTTATTTGGAGTTTATATTTTTTGTTTTGTAAGGTCTTTTTTCATACCATATTCCTCACGTTCTTTGTCACCTTTGTATTTTTGCGTTATCGAATTTAATCACTTCAGTGCATTTTGTACACGTGACGTTTTTTAAGCGGCTTTTATGACATTTGACGCGACTGCAACTGAAGGCGGAACCAGTGGAGCAAATGAAGGAGGAGGGGGAAAGACAACGAAAATGACAGTTATGTGTCCTATCCGGAATAAATTTCAGTTGCAAGTCCAGGGTGTGTCCTGTCCGCCTACCCGCAGTATGTGTCCTTCTTGTGCGCTACCACTTTACCTGAACTCATAAACTAGTTTCTGTTTGGCAGTCGGAAGGATCACTTCACAGAACGTGTGGAGATCAGGCTTAAACAAACTGAGGTTCTTCTACGGTGTGCTGCAGTTCTTCACTCATGTTCCCCTTTGAACGTGTTTTATGACAACTGAAACCAAGAGCCGCACAAGTACTACAATGAGAGCAACATTCTTTTTTTTTCTGTGCTTGGCGGGCGTAAGTTTTCTTCTGCCACTATGTTTGCCCCTAGCCAGACAGGTTTCTGTCGAACCCTTGACAATGAGAGCAACTACGAACGCACCAAAGATGACCACTTAGTCGTGGCTGCTTTGCCGGTGTAAAATGAATGCACCACAAACGTTTGAAACGTGAGAGCGCATTGTTGCTCTGTTATCATTAAACCATCGCTGCCTGTGAGTTTTTGAAACGAAGTATTTCAATACCATTCTCATAACAGCTTTCAATTAAGAACAGGTCTTGGTATGCCTTTCACCTCTTTTTAATCTTCTTCACATCAGAATTTTTACTCCATGCTGACACCCCTAGCATCATCTGTTATCGGATTAAACGCTTACAACTCAATGATATTTTAAATTTACCATGTGGTAGCAGGTGCATCTCGATAGGCCTCGAAAATTTCAATAGCCATTCACTCAATGGACATTGAGATTGCGCATTTCATAGAGATATAAGCCATGTTGAAGTTGAACATTATTTCGCCTTAGTGTTTACTTGTGTTGTAATTTATATTTCAGGTTTCAACCCTGTGGCAGGTGCGAGTGTGAAATACATGCACTGCGTGCTGCTAGGCGTCTCCAGGCAGATAACTGAGGCACGGTTCAACACAGCAAACTGCTCTGAAAGTTTTTATGTTGGTATGTTCTCATATTTGACTATGCATTCTGTCACTCTCACATATTTGCTTATTATACTGTCTTCAAGGACTACAGATATTGAAAATAAGTGTTGGTTTTAGAGCTATGAAATGTAGAAAGTTCAATGAAATGCAATGAAAAAATGATGTTGGCTAAGCTACGTCATATCCAAAACAAAAATTCGGTATGTGCTATTACTGGAGAGTGCTGCTGTCTAGTAAAAGGTAGGCTTGTTGGGCTAGTTCGCTAATGATTTAGAATAAAAAACAGTTCGAAACCACGGGATGACAGAAACGCACAGACACGCTCGTGTCTGTGCTTCTTTTCTGTCGTCCCGTGGTTTCGCGCTGTGTTTATTTTCAAGGTGTCTAGTAGTTTCAACTCTATGTAACAAAAAACGCATGCTCTTGATTATTCAATGACTAAACAATCACAGGAGCCCCTTTTGCTGAATGCATTAACCAAGCCACACTGCATGCAACCACCAGCAGCCTGGCTTGAACAATAAACATTCCACTGAAAGTTAATTTGCATAGATCACTGACTTCTGTCCCACTGAACACAAGCACACACCCGCCTGCTCCCCCCCCCCCCCCCTCTGTGGTCCGATGGTTATGAGTGCTGCGCCCCAAGATTCAAGATCGACACCAAGCCGCGGCAGCCGCTTTTCAAAAGGCGACCGTGTGCTGCACGATATTAGCACATCTTAAAGGATCCAGGTGGTTGAGATTTCCGGAGTCCTCCACTACAGCATCTCTCATAGCCCGAGTCGCTTTGGAACATTAAACCGCACAAACCAACCAACCACGCCATACATGGACAGGCTGTAGTGCTTGGATACAGCAGGTTGTGGCAGCATGATCGTACGTTTCCTCCTGATCGCTCGAGATCACCTGTGCCATTTGTTGTGCTGCAAACAGCTTGTGAAACATCGTATAGGCATTTCGCTTTCCCAGCCGCTCCGAGAAAGAATCTTGTCTAAAGCAGTTTCAGTTAGTAGTTTCAGTTCTGACATGGCGGTGGACTGCAAGATAACATCTCTATGTAATTAAAACTGTTGTGACGAAAATGTAGAATGCAAATGGCATTCCATTACAGTTATGGACACAGTGTTTTTTAAGCTAGATCGTGAAAACTATGGTGCATTGTTATGTATGCAGGTAGCCCATCATGCATGAGGGAGGTCAATGAGCGGTTACTGAGTATCCAGCCGCCTCACTGCATTACTCGCCTTCCTCGCCGGATTGAGGACAGGACGCACTGGGAAGCATCGGAATGGAAGCACAGGAGTTTGTGCTATGCCCTTCCCTGCCTTGAGGACCTCATTCCACCAGACCAACTGAGACATCTTGCTAAGCTGTCAGAAGCTGTGCACATTCTGCTCAGAGAAGCATTGTCTGCCCAGCAGATAGATCATGTGGGTAATGTATAGAAGACATTGTGAACACCTTAATCTTGTAGTCTGTCTACTTGTACCTTGCTGCTCACATCTTGTCGGTCTTTTCAGCGCTAATCCCAAATAATTGAACCATACAGAGTAGTTTGTATGACTTTATTTGTAGACTTATAGACGTCTTTGAAACACAAAAAGCCCACTAAACTCTGACCGACACAGTGCGTCAATGTTTCATGCTTTGTGAAATGCAGTAAGAAAAAATAACTAATTTTCTTTACTTCCTTTTTTCAAAAACACCTTGGAACTAGCTCCCATAACCTGCATAAATGTGTGAAATGACTGGTTTCTTTAACTGTTCTGCCATTTTTCTGGCAAGGTTTTTTCATGATGCTGAGCCTTTAGGAATGGGGAATGCAAACGGGCTGCAGTTTCAATGCAGTGACTCTTACAAGGCAAGTGTTTTTCAGAAATATATATTGTGAGCCTTCCGTGGATGTTCTTTAATTTGTTCATTCCATGATCTTCCTCTTTCATTTGTACATACCATCATCATCGTCCCGTGGCGCCGGCTCCGGCACGCGCCTGGGTTTTTGTCATCGAATTAAAACGCTAGACAAGGCATCGTTGGCCTTGCCGTTACGACCTTGCGGTCTCAACCTAGCCTTCTTTCACAAATGGTGGAGGTCAAATTCGATCCCCTTGCTGCCTTGGACCCTGCCTCTCGCTGGAGCTACGTTCCGGTCGCCGTTTGGCAACTCCCACCATAATCACGTCCACCGAGAGCAATCCCGACTAGGCCGGACCCTCTACCTCGGTTGCACCGGCGCCTCCGACTCTGGCCCCACGTCAACGTGACTCGCCGCTGTTCGCTGGTCGTCGCGACAAAGACGTCGATGACTGGCTCGACACATATGAACGCTGCAGTGCCTATAACCGGTGGGACGATGCTTTAAAATTCCTCAACGTTTCGTTCTATCTCATTGAGGTCGCCAGAAACTGGTTCATTAATCGCGAACCCCACACTACCAACTGGACCACTTTCAAAGAGCAGTTCCGACAATACTTCGCCGACCCGGCAGTTCGGACTGAGATCGCGAGAAACAAGCTCGCTTCCCGCCTTCAAGGTCCTGATGAATCATATGCGTCTTACATAGAAGCGGTTCTTGCACTTTGTCGGCGCATTAGTCCCACCATGACAGAACCTGAACGTGTGCACCATGTCCTAAAAGGGATCAATTCTATGGCTTATCATACCTTAGTTGCCCAGAATCCTTCAAGTTTTGATTCAATTATAACGACCTGTCAACGCCTCGACCAGCTGCAGTCCTCTCGATTACAGCCCAGCTTCGCAACTGGTCCGACCTCTGCTGATCTTGATCCGCGGGCAATGATTCGAGCAATCATCCGCGAGGAGCTCCAAGCACTCAATCCTTTTTGTCGACATGGGTGCGATCATTCTTCTGCACCTTCTAATGACGCCATTCTCCGCAACATGATTAAAGAAGAGTTATCAACTATCAGCCACCCCATGACATCGGAACCTTCTGCAAACCGTCCAGCGCCGACCTGCGCGCACGTCGCTGCATCCCCCCCTTCTCTGGTTCCCCGCCCCGACCGGCACCAACTTACAACCACGTTAATGCAATGGCGATGGCTCAACCTACACCACCCTATTACGCACATTGGCGTCCCTCCCGACCAGTCTGCTATTACTGTGGTATCAGCGGACATATATCCCGCTTCTGTCATCGCCGCCTTCAGAACGAGCGCCGTGGTTACGACCCCTTCAAAACTGACATGCCTTCAACCTCATATTATTCAACCTCATATCAATGCCGGTCTATTCCAAGCCCACCTCGATGATCCTCCCCACCTCCAATATCTTTCTCAGAGCCTCGTGGGAACCATGTACCCCGACGCCGGTCCATATCCCCATACCGCCGCTCAGTTTCCCCTCTCCGCCCCACAACCATTCTCCCTGTCCGCCATCCGGAAAACTAAGTGTTGCAGTTTCCGGAGTTCAAACTGCACTCTGCGAACTTACTAAAAGTCCTCCTGATCGCCCGTATAATGTGATTGCTGTTATCGCTGAAGGTTTACCGGTCGAAGCTTTGATTGATACAGGGGCTGCAACTTCGGTCATTCACGCTGATTTGTGCTACCGTTTGCGAAAAGTGACAACACCATATGATGGGCCTGAACTCCGTGGAGCCAATGACGTCCCTTTGCGCCCTTCAGCGAAGTGCACCGTACGAGTTGTTATCGACGGCATCCGCCATCATGTGCAGTTTGCTGTGCTCTCACCTTGTGCGCACCTGATAATTTTTGGATGGGATTTTTTTGTCAACCGCTTCAGCGTTAATTTCTTGTGGTGACCGTGTTATCCATGTGACAGACAGCGATTTTTCATCTGACTTTTCTAAACGACATCATCCCCTCGTTGCCGCCGCTGATAGTGGTGTGCCTCCTCAGGGCGAGAAACTGCTTACTGTTGTTTTTGACCACATCACTGACGGGGGCGTACTCATAGCACCATCATATAGTCATCTTGCACGCGGCATCGCTTTCCCGTCAAGTCTTGTCCGGTTCCACAACGGCTCAGCGACAGTACTGGCCACTAAGACTTCACGTGAATCCCTCGTGCTCCCAAAAGGAACTTCTCTGCATTTAATGGTGGATGTTCAAAATTTTCCCTGATGGTGCTCACCGCCCCTCCGCCTCAGCAAAGTGTTTCATCAGACGTCTCTCTTTCTGTTCTCGCAAAGACTATTAATCCTAAGCTCACGCCGAACCAACGCCAAGAACTGCTGACATTGCTTCGACACCACCAAGCCATTTTTGATGCCACTTCCACACCACTGGGACGGACTAGTGTTGCGCACCATCGCATCATTACTGAAGGTAACTCTATCGTTCACCAACGGCCTTATCGGGCTTCCCTCTCTGAACGAAATGTAATTGAAGAAAATGTCAATGACATGCTCCATCGCAATATAATTCGTCCCTCAACAGGCCCATGGTCCTCCCGGCTCGGTACGCTTTTGTGTTGATTACCGCGCACTCAACAAAATTACCCGCAAAGATGTAAATCCGATGCCACGCCCTTGAGTCTCTCCAAGGCTCCGAATATTTCTCGACCTTAGACCTCCGCTCAGGTTATTGGCAAATACCTATGCACGAGGACGACAAAGAAAAAACCGCTTTCGCAACGCCCGATGGCCTTTACGAATTTAATGTTATGCCTTTCGGACTTTGTAACGCACCAGCGACATTTGAAAGAATGATCGATACTGTGCTTCGTGGCCTAAAACGGAACACCTGTTTGTGTTGGACGATATTGTTATCTTTTCGGAAACCTTTAATGACCATCTCACGCGCCTGAATGAAGTCCTCATCTGTCTCGCTTCGGCAGGCCTTCAGCCCAACACCAAAAAGTGCCACTTTGCACAGAAGGAAATCAGAATATTGGGACATCTGGTCAGCCATGACGGCATTCGCCCAGATCTTAAAAAAATAATCGCAGTCTTGAACTTTGCTCGTCCTCAACGGACTACAGATTTGCGCAGTTTCCTCGGCCTCGCCTCTTATTTCCGGCGTTTTATATGGCATTTTTCAACTATTGCTGCACCACTTTATGAGCTACTTAAAGCACGCAGCCCTTTCGCGTGGACGGAACAGTGCGAAACTGCTTTTAATGACCTAAAGCACGCCCTCACATCAGATCCTGTTCTTGGCCACTTCAGTGACAGCGCTCCAACTATCGTGCACACCGATGCCAGTGGTCACGGTCTTGGCGCTGTACTTCTGCAGCGTGAAGCAACATCGCGTGAGAAAGTGATTGCCTTTGCCAGTCGGACTCTGACTCCAGCTGAGAAAAACTACACCATTACCGAGCAGGAGTGTCTTGCCGTCGTCTGGGCTGTCCAAAAATTTCGCCCTTACCTATACGGTCGGCACTTCACAGTTGTGACCGACCACCATGCTCTTTGCTGGTTGTCTTCACTCAAAAATTTGACAGGCCGACTTGGCCGCTGGATTCTACGCCTGCAAGAATACCATATCGACGTAACTTATAAATCTGGTCGCCAACACCAAGACGCCGACGCTCTCTCTCGCTGTCCCCTTTAGGAATCAACTTGCTGTTTTTTTTCCCAATGCATTTCCACCTCTGACCAGAGCCGACCATCTCTTTGCCCGACGTATATCACAACCGTTTATTTTGACGACTCTGAGAACAAGCACGCTCTCCGCTCACAGCAATTAGCCGATGCCTACTGCCGTCCTATCATCGACCGCCTTGTCGGCGCTTCGGACCCGCCCAATGCTAGGCTTCGCCGACAGCTTCGCTATTTCAAGTTCGAAGATAGCATCCTACTCCGCTACGTGTATTGCCCTGATGGAACTCGGTGTGTCCCAGTCGTGCCGCGAGTGCTTCGCCCACGTATACTGGCGGCTCTCCACGATGACCCTACTGCAGGTCGCCTTGGTTTTGACAAAACCTACGACCGCGTGAGAAAAAGATTCTTTTGGCCTGGCTTATCTTCCACCGTTGCCAAATACGTCGCATCCTGCCCTCTGTGCCAACGTCGCAAACGGCTGACTTCTTCGCCCGCTGGCCTTCTAAAACCTCTTCCTTGTCCCACCACGCCATTCGACGTTGTCGGCATCGACTTATATGGTCCCCTACCTCTCTCCGATGGGGGTAACCATTGGATTATAACAGCTGTCGACCACCTCACACGCTACGCTGAGACAGCACCTGTACCGACTTGTCCCGCTGAAGAAGTAGCAAATTTCTTTTTGCGATCAATTGTATTGCGTCATGGCGCTCCTCGGGTGCTCCTAAGTGACCGCGGTACAGCCTTCTTATCGAAAGTCGTTGCCGAAGTTCTTCACGCGTCATCAACCCTTCATAAGACAACCTCAAGCTATCATCCCCAGACTAACGGTCTGACTGAGTGGTCTGACTGAAACATTATGTTTTGAAAAGAAGCAGGTTTTTCACTTCTGGGAGGCAGAGCCTTACAGTGAGCAGTATATATGCCACCTGGCATGTTAGAAAATTGAAGTTAAAATGAGGAGTTCGTTATGATACAATGAAAAGAGCCAACAGTCTGCAAGCCCAAGGTAATTGTAGGGAATATCGTTTTTTTAATACTTCGTTTTGTTGATATTGATCAGAATTAATCCTATATTAATTTTAGATAGAAGGATATTTAAATACAAAGTGGAAGAAAAAACAATGCGTCAGTGGTGGGAGTTGGCCGCTTCCAATGTATAACAATGAGCTCCTCATTTTCCCTCCAATAACCTGCTTAATAGCTTGTGAGGATCTCGGTTCTGGCAGTCAGGAGAAAAAGAAATGGTGGCGTAAGAGGGTTTTCGCAGCGCTTCCGCCCTCTCTAATGATCACGTGTCACACGATCGGAGAATCATAGGTTGTTCCACGTCCGCCACTATAGAAGAGGGTACCGCTGATAAACACTCTCAGGTTGCGGCTAGAGCCAACATAAATACCCAAGAAAGTGGAAGGTTGGACAGCTGTCATTGTAGCTAAGTTGGAAGGGCGCTGGACGCGACATTCGCAGGTCATGGATTCGTCTCGCACCATCAGCACATTGTTTTTTCTTCCAGTTTGTATTTAATTATCTTTCTCCATGAAATTATTGCAGGGATAATTCTGGTCAATATACTCTGCAAAAAGTATAAAAAAGGATATCCCCTATGTTCACCTTGGAGCTGCGTACTGTTGGCTCCTTTCATTCTGGCATACCAGGTGGCACATGAACAGGGCGAAAGCGTGTTTTTTGGTTTTGACCTTGGTGTGCTCTCTGATGAAGGCCAGTCGGTCCGCTTTCTATGGTAATAGGGAGGGAGATGCACTCTTCAGGTTTTGTCCGCATACTTAAGACTGCTAGCAAATACCATTTATTGGTTTCTGTGTTCCATACATGTCTGCATGCTTCTGTGCTGTAGCCGACTATAATTATAGCAACAATTTTGTACGTATAAGCCAGTTAAAATATTTTGAAAAATTTTGCTTGGCAGGCCTTCCTATGGGACAGCACATTTGCAAAATGGTGAATTGATGGGCTAGGTTGTTCAGTTACAGTTACAAAAAAAAACGTGGTTTTCCTAAAATGTGATATATTTATTACCAAAAGCCTCGTGATGGCTCACAAGTGCATAGCCTGGAATTGACCGCCGTTCAGCGCATCTTGGCAGGTTTTGAAGACAGTGCAGGCCAGCATAGCTTAGCTTTGTTTTCGGTGCCAGCTGTTAATAGCCATAATCGAAGTCGAATAAGTCTGAAGAGGGCTGTAACAAGTTAAACTTAAAAGAAACTGTAATCGCTGTGATGAGGATATTTGCCAAGCATGTTTTCAAAATAAAATGGTATTTTTCACGACTGTCTCATCAAGGTATTGACTTAAGAAGAAAGAGAGGGGGGGGAGAGCATTACAGATTTTTCTAATCTAAGCACCCCTGTCACTTTGAGCTTAGCGATTGTGAAAAAAATGGTGTGCTTTGAGTCGATTATGTACCATAATTTTTTACTCACATCATATGAGACAGTATCAGGGATGGCGAAGTGTTTCAACAACTTTACACCAGGGGGAAAGCATATAATCCTCAATATTGAGCCAGTGATAAGTAATTGCAGTACACTGGAACATATATTTTAACTCCGGACAGAAGTCTGCCCTCAACTCCCAGCCCTTGCTCACTAGAAAAAACTTTTACACTGCCTTCAACCACTCACATAAGCTGCCTGTAACATGGGGGCAATAATATCAGCCCCTATTTCAGATTATTTTATTTGTAAAAGTTTACTTGTGTGCAGACATTTAAGATAAATTAGTTATTTTAACATTTATTAAAGATTATTGAAAGTACTATAACGACATGCTGGTGTATGCTTGCTTGCGTGCTTGTATTGCAGTGTCACTCTTTATACTATTTTTTTATTTAAGATTCCCTCCTGTCCACTTTGCGGTACGTTGCCAGGCGTTGTATGATGTAACAGCTGCAACGTTTAGAGTGCATCTGTTCTTGCATTTGGCCAATAGTGCTAGAAATTTAAGATCCTTATGGGCCAATTCGGCCTTCGTTTTTGAAGGGGGCAATGACAAACTAGTAAAATCTATGACAGCTGCTCGTGGCCTTCCTCATCAAATTTTGGAGCGTGTGGTGATGACGCAGCAGCTGGAGAACTTCATTGCAATCGGAGGAATCACAGAAGAAAAAGTGATCAGTAATCGGTTTCTCGGAAATCCCCTTGTTACAAATGCAGCAAAGGAGCGTGGAGCAACACTTCTCAGTCCAAACAAGCGTGCGACCTTGACTCCTTCAGAAAAATTGGCTCTACATAGGTTGGCTGCGACCCCCCATAAGTGGAGTGCGGAATAAGTTTACCATTGCACTGTACCAAAAGCCAGAAAAACGTGACAGCACCTTTATGAACACCTCAGACGGGTACTTTCAAATTGAAAAGGTGGTTCGTGCACCATTTGAGGCTGGGCATGCTTGTTTTTTACTGTGTCGAGAAGTAATTGTTTCAGACTCCATCCATTATCCAGATTACATCAAAAAGTGTTTTTTGTCTGGAAGGTCTGAACTTAAAGTACTAAGACCGTGGCAGATCATAAGTAGCTGCATATACATAGAGTTATGCAGGTTGCAGAAAGCATTTGTGTGCTGCCTGTCTAATATGATTAAGCGAGATTAGGCCTGTAATAGAGTGCTACTATTTCGGCATTGTTTTTCTTGCTTTACCTGATTGTAGATTTGACATTTCTACATAAATTTTAATTATGATGTAGCCTTATTTTGATTGGCAAGAGCCAATGGCTGTTTAAGTGAGAGGACACATGCCGCTTGGCTAATATGAAGCTGCATGCATGAGGCTTAGACTTTTGTTCCTGTTTGCACATCTTCATGGTCAGATGTTAACGGGGTGCTGTTACCAGTGAAGCATGTACAACGGGCTGGAAACCGAAGAAAGATGTCTCACACAGTGGTGCAGCTTACAAATAAATCTTAAAGCAAAAAACCCTAATGACAGTTTATGTAATTCTGGAAATGCAGAAAGTGCCCGTGGTGTAGTGAAGCAGCTTTATCAGGCAAACACCTCTACTTGTCATAGAGATTATATTTTGCTCTCACCATGTCAGGAATTCTTCTGACTGATGTAGTTACCCATGTTTTGCACTTTTCAGCTTCTCACTTGAAACAGTGGCATGTGTAGACTGAAAGACATTGGCTTTGGAGTGTGAAGAGCCCTAGCATTAACATAAACTAGTGAACTATAGCCACATCATATGTATGGATAGCTGGAATGTTTATGAAAAACTAGGCGTGGCTAACATTCACGAATGAAATGGCTGCAGTGTTTATAAAAAACTAGGTCTGTGGCTAACATTCACAAAGGAGAAGTATGCTTGCTGAAAGGTATTATGATGTTCTGAATAAGGCATATTTGTGGCCAGAGTTTTGTACATATTGGAATACTATTTCTGCCATGTCAGTATTTGTGTTTTCGTAACTGTGCTAAGCTAGTGTTCTTTGTGTGACCTGTGCTTTTTGGGGTAGAAAAAAAAGAGAGAGAGAATTAAAACTTCATTGACTTGAGTAGTGTTACTGAGTCTTAGTGGAAGAGCCAAGTGACCGTTAACTGGTGGCTTGCGGTGACATCTTCAGCGCGGTTTATTGCATCCAATTGTATATCGGGGCTTGGGTACTATTTCTAATAGTGTATAATTGGCCTGGACAATATCCAATTGCTGCTGTATGGCTGTAATGTTTCTCTGCATTAAGGGTGCTGTGAGCTGTTTCTTGTTGGTACCCGCGTCTTTCTGAATGAAAGTTTTACATCTGGCCAGGCTGGTATGTACTTCATTCTCCTTGAACAAGAGAAAGATGGCTACACAGTATGAGAGAGGGACTGAACAAGGGTAGAGGGCAAGCCTCAATTCGCAAGTCGAGCCAACGTTTTGACAAATGGACTTGTCTTGGTCTGGGCCAGACGAAGACAAGTGGGCTTGCGGAAACATTGTGGCTCAGCTTTCGAACTGAGGCTCCCCCTCTACCCTTGTTCAGTGCTCTTCATACTGTTACTCGTTTTTTTAGTGTTGCATGGATTAAAGCCTACTTGTTTACAGTTTGTAGACTTTGTGAATGTGAAAAGTGTTTTCAGAACGGTTGAATGCATATGATGCTGCAATTTGTTTTATGCAAAATAAAAGATAACATTTTATCTGCACACAAAGATCTTGTTGAGCACATTTTAAGAGTGTAATAAATAATTCTTGCTCACTCCAGGCACTTCTACATGGTATGAGGAGCGAACAAAAAGAGTATAGTGCCGCGAAACCTTAAAACAGTATTTGTTGTTTTTTTTAACAGCCGCCAGCATACAGGCTTATCACTCTGATTCTGGACCGTATATCAGTTCCGTAATCTTTGTTTGTTAATGCTCGATGTCGCGAGTCACATCTTTATCAGTTTTGTTGCAGCGCAAGATGCACCGAGATCTGTCTCGAAGGTTCCGGCCACTCGGTTGTCTTTCCACAATGTTACAGCCCGTGCTGGTAGCTGTTTGCGACGTTATCTAGATTGTTCTGTGCAGCCTTTAAATTGAGCTATGCCGAGTGTGACGAGCATTCTTTGTTCGACGATCGACGAGCACGTTTGTTTCTATCGCCGCCGCCGAGTTGCTTAGTTCTTTTGAGGGCGCAAGTCAGCCCAAATAAAGAGTTTCTTTAGTGCAATCATCGACCCTTCATTTGTGTCGTCGACCTCGTCACCATTACGTGACATCTGGTGGAGGTGCTGCCTTTGATCCTTCAAGCGAAGACCCAAGCCGTGTTCCTGTCGCCCTGGAAGACCAGCCTACAGGTCACCGAGCCAGCCGCCGACTTCAAGGCCTACAACCCGAACACGGTCTGCTGCCTGACCCCATTCGATCTCGGAAGGCATCGACGCTGACAATGGCCCAGCCTACAGCACCGGTTGTTTTCGTCCACCCCGTGAGCCCCCTTGCTTCCATGGACGACCGGATGAAGATGCTGGAGATTGGATGGACCTTTTCGACCGTGTGGCAGAATTCAACGGCTGGAACGACGCTGCGAAACTCAGGCAGGTCTACTTTGTTCTTCAAGGACATGCCCGAGTTTGGTTCGAAAATCATGAGGCAGCTATGACGGATTGGGACATTTTCAAGGAAGCGTTTTTGGCAGCCTTTTCAAGCGTCGTCCGAAAGGAAAGAGCCCAGACCCTCCTTCAGTCAAAACTTCACCTTCCTAACGAGCCTGTCCTGGCGTACGTTGAAGAGATGAAGCGCCTCTTTCGCCGCTCCGACCCCAACGTGACTGAACGTGAGAGAGTCAAATTTTTATTGCAAGGCGTCAAAGAATCGCTTTTTGCAAATCTGGTCCGAAAGCCGCCAAAAACCGTGGCGGAATTTGAAACGGAAGCGTCTGCCATCGAGAAGACGTCGTACACCCGGATGCGCCACTACGAGCGACCACTTCAGCCGGACTACTCAAGCCACTACCCCAGCGCATCTGCGAGTGGAGAGAACCTTCGGGACCTCATCCGGGAGATCGTGCGAGAGGAGCTCCGCTGACTGATGCCATCATCGCAACAACCCCAGGTGGCGACGCTCGTGGACGTCGTCCGTGAAGAAGTCCAGCAGGCGCTGGGCGTTCCTCAAGCGACGGGTGCGACTGTTCCAGCACAAGAGGCAAAAGCAATGAACTACGCTGGTGCATTATGTCGCCCTGCGCCCCGACGTGATGACTTTCCGAACCCTCGCCGCTACCGTCCCGTTCCTGAAAACCGCCACTTGGCCCCCGCCCGCCAAGCATACCAACGACCCCCAAACCCCAGGAAGTGCGACGCCTGGAGGACTGCAAACAGCCGGCCATTATGCTTCCACTGCGGTGAGGCCGGCCACATTCTGCGCCACTGCCCGTACCGACGAATCGGTCTCCGCGGATTTGCAGTCGACGCTCCACGACCACGCCCAAGTGAACGACCACAAGAAATTGACAACTATCTGCGTAGCGGTGAGATTGCGCCACCAATCCGTCGGTTCAGATCTTCATAGCTGTAGAGCCCGTTTTGCGTCGCCAGGCCGTACCTATGATGAGAGTATGCGCGGAAGGTCCCCAAGCCCGCGCAGGGGAAACTAAACAGAGCAACCTTTGGAGGTGAAGTTGCTCAACGGCGAAAAGACGAACATCCTCCGCCGCAGACGACCACTAACGACGACGCAACCGGTTCATCGCCGCTCCACACGACGACACCGACGACAACACGAACAGTGGACAAGCCGACACCGCCGCCCAGCGAAGTAACAACGGTATGCCCCGGCCATGACCTGAAGAAACGATGCAGCCGAGATCGGACACTAAGGCCCACGTGCAATGCGAGGACGCGAACAAGTGACCTTGAAGTTGATATCGACGGTCGCAGACTCACTGCCCTAGTAGACACCGGAGCTGACTATTCAGTCATTAGTGGACCGTTAGCCCCTCAGCTCAGAAAAGTTACCACCGCTTGGATGGCCCGCTGATTCGCACAGCAGGTGGCAACCTGATTACTCCATCGGTACGATTCACTGCAAGAATAACCGTAAATGGGCGTACTTACCCCACCAGCTTTGTGGTCTTGCAGCAGTGCTCCCGCGACGTGATTTTAGGCATGGACTTCCCAAATGAACATAGGGCTATCATCGACCTGCGATCCAAGCTCATCAAGCTCTCTACAGACAATGCCATTCCTGCTAAGACGACGTCGATGCAACTCATCCCTCTAAACGTCGTCAACGAAGAATTGAACGTCCCGCCCCGATCAAGCATTGCAGTCTGCGTAGGTAGCGCCAACATCGAAACCGCTAAAGGCATCGTCGAAGGAAATATCCAATTGCTCTTAAAACGAGGTGTCGGCATCGCAAGAGGCATCACAAAATTCCGGAGAGGTCAAGCTCAGGTTCTGGTAACAAACTTCACCAAAGAATACCGGCATCTCAACAAGGGGACGACGATCGCATTTCTCGACGAATTAGCTGACCTCAAAGATGTATTCGCCCTCCACGACCAAACGCTGGAAGACACCCCGGACCTATTCCGTCAGCCCACATTTGACATCAACCCGGCATTGACCCACAACAGGAAAGACCAGATTATCAGTCTGCTTCGAAGCTACGAGGAGTGCTTCTCATCGTCATCGAAGGTACGACAAACACCACTGGCCAAGCACCGCATAGTAAGGGACGAACATGCCCGACCTCTGCGCCAAAGCCCTTATCGTGTATCGCCGCGAGAACGCCAGGCCATTCGCGATCAAGTTGAAATGCTGCGCGATGACGTAATCCAGCCATCGAACAGCCCCTGGGCGGCACCAGTCGTTTTGGTCAAGAAGAAAGACGGCACACTTCGCTTCTGCGTGGATTACCGCTGCTTCAATAGCATAACGAAGAAGGATGTCCACCCGCTTCCCCGCATCGACGACACTCTCGACCGGCTCTGCAATGCAAGGTACTTCTCATCGATGGACCTGAAGAGCGGATATTGGCAAATTGAGGTCGACGAAAGAGATCGCGAGAAGACCGCATTCATCACACCGGACGGCCTTTATGAATTTAAGGTGATGCCATTTTGCCCCTGCTCCGCAACAGCCACGTTTCAATGAGTAATGGACACAGTCCTGGCAAGCTTGAAGTGGCAAATTTGTTTGGCATATTTGGACGACTTTGTTGTGTTCTTGTCAAACTTTAAAGACCACCTAAAACGACTACAGACAGTGCTGGAATCCATCAAGTCATCGGGGCTAACGCTAAAAGCAGAGAAGTGTCACTTCGCCTACGAAGAACTCCGATTCCTAGGTCACATCGTTAGTGAGGACGGTATTCGCCCAGACCCGGAGAAAACAGCTGCAATCGCACAATTCCCACCGCCTGCCGACAAGAAAGCTGTGCGCCGATTCCTTGGGCTGTGCGCTTAATATCGACGATTTGTCAGAAACTTTTCGCGGATCGCCGAACTGTTGACGCAGCTTACAAAGGCTGACGTACCTTTTAAATGAGAATCGCCGCAAGGAGAAGCCTTCGACGAACTTAAGCGCCACCTGCAATGCCCTCCTGTACTTGGCCACTTTGATGAAAACGCCGAGACCGAAATTCACACCGACGCGAGCAGTGTAGGCCTAGGAGCCATTCTCGTCCAGAAGAGTGCCGGAGAGGAAAACGTAATCGCCTACGCTAGCAGGTCCCTCACAAAAGCCGAAGTCAATTACTCGACGACCGAGAAGGAGTGCCTTGCGATCATCAGGGCTACTTCTAGGTTTCTTCCATACCTATACGACCGACCATTCAAGGGGGTAAGCGACCATCACGCGCTTGTTGGCTGGCTAATCTGAAAGATCTTTCCGGCCGCCTTGCCAGATGGAGCCTACGACTTCAAGAATTTGACATGACTGTAGTCTATAAGTCGGGTCGGAAGCATTCCGACGCAGACTGCTTATCCCGCGCTCCCGTCGATTCTCCCCCGAAGGACGATGACGACGACGCCTTTTTGGGACCGGTAAGCGCCAGCAGTTTCGCAGAACAACAGCGATCAGACCCTGAGCTGAAAGCGCTAGCCGATTACTTGGAAGGAAAGACCGCTTCCCCTCCTGGTGTGTTCAGGCGACATTTATCATCCTTCACGTTAAGCAATGGCCTCCTCCTGAAGATAAACTTTGCACCCAACAAGACCGCGCAGCTTCTCGTAGTGCCTAAAACCCTTCGGCAAGAAATTCTGCAGGCGTTGCACGATGAGCCCACAGCAGGCCACCTCGGATTTCCGCGCACGTTGCGTCGAACCCAGGCGAAGTATTACTGGCCGCGACTGCCTGCCGAAGTTTCCCACTACGTGAAGACGTGTCGTGAGTGCCAACGACGCAAGACGCCGCCGATCAGACCAGCAGGACTACTAAACCCGATTCCGCCCCCAATCCTACCCTTTCAACAAATTGGGATGGATCTCCTCGGCCCCTTTCCATCTTCGTCTATGGGTAACAAGTGGATCATCGTGGCCACTTACTACCTTACCCGTTACGCCGAAGCAAGAGCACTACCAAATGGTACCGCGGCAGAAGTCGCCAAATTTTTTGTCGAACAAGTTATCTTGCGACACGGCGCCCCAGATGTGCTCATCACGGACACGGGAACGGCGTTTACGGCAGAGTTGATGCAAGCCATCCTGGAATACAGTCACACGAGCCATCGACGAACAACTGCGTACCATCCCCAGACCAATGGCCTTACGGAGCGCCTGAACAAAACGATCGCGGACATGATCGCTATGTACGTCGACGCTGAACACAAGATCTGGGACGCCATCTTGCCGCACGTGATCTTCGCGTATAACACGGCAGTCCAGGAGACGACCAGAGCGACCCCGTTTAATCTTGTGTACGGCAGGGAGCCCACGACGACGCTCGACGCAATGCTGCCGCACGTAACCAACGAGGACAGCCTTGACGTCGCCGCCTACCTGCAGCGTGCAGAGGAAGCCCGATGACCCGCACGGCTGCGTATTAAAGACAAAGCGCACCGACAGCCGACGATACAATTTACGACGACGCCACGCAGAGTACAATCCAGGAGACCAAGTGTGGGTTTGGACACCAATTCGCCGTCGCAGATTAAGTGAAAAGTTGTTGCGTCGATACTTTGGGCCGTACAAAATCATTCGCCACGTCGGACCACTGGACTATGAACTCATTCCCGACGGAACATCAGCATCACAACGGCGACGCGCACGCCCAGAAATTGTACATGTGCGACTGAAGGCATATTACGCGCGTTAAAGAATCTGTGGTGTTTAAACTTTGCAGTGTTTAAGTTTCTTTGTTTTGGAACATCGAGGCGATGTTTTTTTAAGGGGGGAGTAATGCCGCGAAACGTTCAAAACAGTATTTGTTGTTTTTTAACAGCCGCCGGCGTACAGGCTTATCACTCTGATTCTGGACCGCGTATCAGTTCTGTAATCTTTGGTAATGCTCGATGTCGCGAGTCACACCTTTATCAGTTTTGTTGTAGCGCAAGATGCACCGAGATCTGTCTCGAAGTTTGCGGCCACTGGGGTGTCTTTCCACAATGTTCCAGCCCGTGCTGGTAGCTGTTTGCGACGTTATCTAGATTTTTCTCTGCAGCCTTTAAATTGAGCGTTGCCGAGTGTGACGAGCATTCTTTGCTCGACGATCGAAGAGCACGTTTGTTTCTATCGCCGCCGCCGAGTCGCTTAGTTCTTTTGCGGGCGCAAGTCAGCCCAAATAAAGAGTTTCTTTAGTGCAATCATCGACCCTTCATTTGTGTCGTCGACCTCGTCACCACTACGTGACAATAGGAAGCTACTGGTAGTCCTTGTCATGTTCAGTTCTTAATTTCCACAGACCTTCTTAGTGATTACGCCGATTCAGGTGGTAACATTGTTCTTGTAGGTTTTAACATATGGCGTGCCCCACTTGTGTTTAAGGGCTCTCATACTGACTGGATTGTCACTAATGTCTAGCTTCAGCCCAAAATAGGCAAGTAATCAGTGGCTGCCAAGATTTACGGCAGTCGATACCAAAATGAACCAGCACCTGCACTGGCTACCGTGACTGTGATAGGACCGGATGTCCGCACAGATGCTTAAAGCAAAATTGCATACTCGGGGCTTTAAAAAGAACACAATTCAATCATACTGTAACCATTCAGTGTTAGTACCGTTGTTAAACAGTGATATTTTTTGGGAAGCCGAAGGATTTGTCTGACGTTAGAGCCAAAGGAGCTTGCTTCAAAGGCAAGTATAGTAGTTTGTAGCACCCACAAACTATAGGAGGTGGCTTAATGAAATATCGTTAGTTTGGAAAGGCTGGTGGTGCTTAATGAGCCACATGGCACTTCAACCTAAATACACTCGCTACATGTCAAATGCCTCCACCATATCCCTCTATTTAACCTGGCCTTGGCCTAACTGCATTTGCTTGATCCCTGGAAGTTTCTAAATCTCATCTGCCCACCTGAGTTTCCGTCGGCCCCAGCAAACTTCCCTTCCTTTGGAATCCAGTCTCCTGATAGACTGTATTCAAAGAGTAACCGATGGTCGCTAAGGGCCCATAGCAACTACTGGTCCTCCTTTGCATTACATGTGTCGTGCCCTGCCCCCAATTTATCATTTCAGATAGTGTGCAAGTAACTTACATTTTTCTAGCACTGTGCACTTCCTGTCTAAATTATTGGGTTACATATCATTTCCTGTTCTATTTAGTGTGTATGCTTGTCCACAGTTTCCATTAGCCTCCGCATTTCCTGCCCATAGGTGAGTAACGACTGTCAATTCCCACATCGTGTGAGTGTAGTATATACCGGTATATAGCACCGCGGATCGCCCTGGACTCTACAGGAAAGGATCTAACACTAAATTTACCGCGAAAATAAGCGCCAAAAATCGACGGCGGCAAAAGGTACCGTTCGCTTCGTCGCTCGATTCTGCCTTTCAAAAAATTGCTCGATCGTTACCCGGAAACGCAAGCGTAGTTGACCATTCACACTTTTCGCAAAATATAGCTCTGCGCGGACGTAATTGGTCGTTCGACTCGATTTGTCGATGCAGCGCGCCTAGAAAACTGACTTATTTCTAGACCGGTTTTGACAAATCCAATGAACGCGAAAATTACGATCGTCCGCCTGTTGGTAAACACGCACGAGCAATATTTGAAGCGGGCTGCATGACCTACGGAGGGCGAGCACGTACGTACAGTACACGTCATTGTACGGTCAGCTCATGAAGACTAAGCACGAGAGGCGTTGTGCTTTTGCATATACAATTTCGAAGATTCGATGTGACAGCTGGTTACGGGATGTGTTGTCGGAGAGCAGGAAGCGAACGAAAGCACGTTCCGAGCAAACGACAAAAAAAAACATGATTTTATAAATGTTAGTAACCAATGTCCAACACATACGGACGTGAATTGCGCTTTAAGGCAGCCAAACACATTCGAGTAATCCATTTTGTGCTCCGCAGGTACAACGCGCGATGTCCCGAACAGCCAGCGTCAGGACAGCATGTGTGTTATTGGCGCACTGGCGCACTGGCTCAGTGACGGTCGATTTTCAGCGCCCGAGCCAGTGACTCCAGTCACTCCAGTAAACAATACCCGATGTGACCCTGCGACATCGGCTACGCTGCACAGCAGCCAGCACAATTTCCCAGCTCACACGTATTTCCTTACTAGGACGAGTGAAACGCAGCGTTGCCAGTACTATTTGATTGGGACCCAGTGGGCGCAGTTGCATTGCCAGCATCAATCCAGTGCAGCCCAGTAGGCCCAGCAGCCTCCGAGTGCCACTGGCAGCGGCACCAGCGTCTTCGAGTGTAATACCAGCGTCACCAGTGCGAAAAATACGCTGGAAAAACACTGGTAGTCGCTGAGATACGCTGATTTCTGTAATAGGGTCTCCATAATCGTCGCTAGGCCTATGTTGCTTAGCATCGAAGCCACAGCGGACGGCACTTTGTGAGTGATTAGCGAGGCGTTTTAGTAAAGTGAGCACGCAATCATGATACTTCCTGTCAATCCCACTATTTTGTACTGAAGGAAATTATTAATTTCGGCGACGCCTTAGAGGCGGAGCTCGCGTACAATAACACGGCCCGGCCCTGCACCGGCGACAGGCTGTAAGCAAAACCTGCCATTGTATGGCTCAATATTTCTCGAAAAGTATATATCTTCCTTTCCGTTGCTCGAAAGTATTGCTGGAAAATGACATTTGACATGCTTTTCTGACACAGGCGCGAGGGATCTGCCGTATCTCTGGGGCGGACCTCTTGCGGAAGGCTCGAAGGGCTTGGCCGGCGCAAAGGATTTACGGCGATGTGGGCAGTGTTGACACGCACGATGGCGGCGATTGCACTGAAGGTGGATGTGTGCGGGCAAGAACTAAACTGCGCTTCACTACAGTCTGTGCTATTGTTTCAGCAACATGCTGAGTACACGCATTGGGAGTCGTGCTTGTCTTTGAGCAAGCGCGAACACAGTAGTCTATCGGTAGCTTATCGGCTACGGCACCAGAGCAGGCAACGCGGAGTCAGTCAATGCGGTCACCAGTCGTCCCTACATCGCGGTCGCTGTCGGTGCAAGAAGTTTCGTTGTCTCAGCTTCAGTCACTCCATTTGAAATGAAGAATGCGTCTAGGGCTCTCAACTTTCTATCTACCAGAGTACAAAACTGCAATATATTGGATGACCATGGCTTAACCCCTTTAAGCAACCAAGGCCAAAGCGGTAGCTTGTTTCGCTCGACCCACCTTTCTTCATCTCTGAACGGCAGCCTCTCGCGAGAGGTCCACTGGATGCTCAGATATGGCCCGTCATCTTGGCAACCTTTGAGACGCAGACAGTTCCCTATGCATCTCGCCTGGATCATCCATGACAACTGCTGCCGTTATCCCTTAACGCCGGCTAAAAGCCAGCCGAGGCTATTAGAGCGAGTTCCACGGGTTCAGCATAACTGGGGTTGATTAACGTCATGGTTGTCACGTGACTTGGCACAGGCAAGCGCTTCGGCTACCTGGCTTGCCGTGGCGGCTATGCTGCCCCCGGCAGTGCCTGATTGGCGCTCACAGCTGCCATGCCATTTTTCCCCTGCTTAAGGACAACGACACAACAGACACGGGGCACAAGGCGAAGTACCAGTGGAGAGGAGTAGTAAAAGCTTTCGCTTTAAAAACCACGGATTGAAAATGCCTTGTTACAGAGGCTATCGTGGCTACTCTCAAGGCGAAGCTTCAGCAGGCAATGTGCTGTGTGTCTGGGCAGGGCGTGTGTCCTCTAAAGCGAGCTGATTGCGTCGCGCTCACTCAGCGATAGACAGCCCATTGAGGTTGGCCTTCAAAGCTTACCGGAGAGATTACGTGGCTAAACAAGGTGTATGGCTGGTCCCCGCGGCTGGACTACTAGACGGGTATTATGCTGCGCGTGATAAGTGGCTCAAACCGGAGGCGCAGGGAAGAGTGTCTTTACTTTCCGGATAAGGGGCGTTCGGAATCATGTGAATTCTATGAAACAGGCTCCCGACGTAAACACTTGCTTAAAGTTTTATTAAATGTACGCCACGATGGCGCAGTCTTGGTCACGTTCGGAAGACGAATCCTCGCGAGTGCCCGACTGACCTCTAAACGGCTTGCGGATGGTTCAGCCTGACATGCGCTACAATTGTCTCGGTTCCACGCGGATGAGGCTATGAGTGAAAATGTCGCATTCTTTTTGCCCAAGTTGCGCATGTGGACAGATCACTTGAAATGAAAGCATTATAGCTGCCCTATGTCAGCTTTGTTTATTTTTCTAGGTGTGCAATGGAACAACGCAACTCAAAGTCGAAGGTTTGAGCATACGCTATAGGAGATGCGCTGAAGAAGCAAAGATATGGGCATTCCTCATTGATTTGCTGCCAAACAGGGCCGCAAGGAGCTTGTAGTTAACCGTGCGTATTTCGGTGTTGCCAGCCCAAAGTCGAACCTGAGCAAACTGGTGTTCAGTATTGCTAACAGTCCAGAACAGCATTTATTGCTGGCTAAACAAGATAACAATTGGCGGTCGCTGACAAAGAAATACCCTGCGTAAATATATGGTATGGAAACTGACTGATGACATACATCGCACGCCATTTTTTTTCTCTTTGGGGGGACGATTTCTTAACGTTCTATTTAAAGTCGGCTGTTCCGTGAGGTTTTTGCTGAGATTGCACCACTATAAACCGTTAACACTAACTTTGGTGAGATGGCGCCACCATTACGTCGCCACGAGTTCTGCCGCAGAAATTCGTTGCACTGCGCCAGCGGGAGGTAGCGGGGGGGGGGGGGGGGGGGGGGG
>JAJIZL010028695.1:34886-100334 GCA_023969395.1 Amblyomma maculatum
GGGGGGGCGGGAAGGGGTACAGTTTGCTACATCAGGAACTCGGCGGTGCGGACACATGCTCGCGAGCTTGCCAGCAAGGGATGCCTCGCGGGAAATTTTCCAGCCCTCTCGTCCTGTCCGGCCTCTGAGATACTCCCTGCGTTAACGTGGGCGAGCTGAATAGGGCTAGCTATTCTTTAGTGGGTTTTATTACTGGAGTTGCTGTTATGGCAGCCATAAAATGCCTGTTTGTAGTCAGTAGTCACTGTTCCTTTGTTCCCAACAGCACCGGCTCGTGACGGTCGGCGCGCGCTCGATCAAGGGTTTGGGTTAGCAGTTGGACTCTCAGCCCCCAGTAAGTGAGGAACAAGTATGTGTCTCTCCCATTATAACCCCACATCTGATGCGTAGCGTTGGGCCTGCTTTTGGAACATCGGATGACTGTTTCTTGTTAAAAGGGACGTTCTTTGCGCGGACATGAAAAGTGATAGGCCTAGACTGAACTCTAATCGCTTAGGCCTGCGGCATGCTTTTTTTGGTGCAAAGTGAATTCTGTTAATATATGCTTGAACATTTCAATATGTCCATGTCATTTGTGCTTTTTGGAAAAGCTTTCTTCTGTTTGAGAACTACGTTGTTCACAACGAGAGAACGCGAGGCGTAGTGCCCGTGGTGCATAAAGCATAAAGCGAGTGAGTGCAGAAGCCGCGTGAGTGGTTCGAGTTTCCTTCTATATATTATTTTTGTTTATTTTGTTACTCTGCTAGTCGCGGATCTGGCAGCGTGTAGCTTGGAGGGCACGGGGCCACAATAAGCTTGCTAGTTTTGCAGCTCTGCATCGGGCTGATCGGGTGATCGTCAGATATGATTGGCACTGAATGCAAATCTGCTTATTGCAGTGACCGTGGTTGGACCGTCCAACAGAGCTAATGCCGCCCGGCGGCGGTTAGCATGTAATCCTTTTTCGGCTCTTTGTTTTGATGGCGGCCTTGGTCATCGCAGTTATTAGGCATAATGCTTTCTGCAGCTGCATTCACAACCTCATAGAGACAAGCAGCAGGACTGTGGCGTTTAAAAACAAAAGCACATTTCTGTCTACTTTGTTTCGTAGCCTCGTACGAAGCGAGCAGTCTCGTTCATCTCAAGAATTCGCTTTGCTTGCTTTTATTTTGCGTTTGTACAGCCGCGCAACAAGTTTTGATAACGAGGTTTGTTTGGAGCTACAAGTTTCATCCGGTCCCTGGTTATTCCTCCCGTGAATAACATTAAGGGAACGCGGGGAGGGCTCGGAAAGATATGCAAGTAGGCCGGTGCCAGCGAGGCGCCAACACAGATGAAAAGAAGAGTGATACTGGCAAGTGCTCGTCCATGGTACTTTCTAGTCTACATTTGTGTTGGTGCTTCTTGATTTCTTGACATGCGCAACTAGTTGGACAAATGTTCTTTTTGAACTGATTTGAGAATAAACACACCCACGCATCGCCTGAAATATAGTTGAAGTTTGAAGAGTCCAAGGCGAATGTTGCCAAAATAGAAAATGTTACTTGTCACGGGAATCTCCTACAAGCAGACATAATTTAACAATCATATATTATATGACACATACATTTCAACCAGTAAAAATAACATATGGGCCAAGAGAGACACCATAGTGGAGGGCTGATTTTGATATTTCTTAACAATTACCAATATATCAGAAGAAAGCCTTTAGGCACAATGCCTGCAAAGAAATTTCCCCATGGAAAGACTAAGCCCATCAACTTCAGTCTAAGAGAAAAAATGCGACCATTGTAGATCACCCATTTGAAATGCTATGAAGGCTCACTACAGTTACAAAAAATGCCGAGGGCACTCAGTCAAAGTTGACATGCTTGGTAGAAGGTTAGCACTCATCAGCAAAGTGCAAGAGCCATGCGACACATTTTCCTCTACAAAGTGTTTACATGTAAAAAAACAAGAGAAGCTGCACATACGTTCCTAATAAGACTTGAAGAACGGGCGAATACGAGACTAGTGGGTAGCGTAAATTCAATACATTTGCCAGGTATCTCTGATAATGTTGACACCATTCGTTTAAAGCCTTAAGATATTTATTATATTCCTCATGATCATTATTTTAATACAATTGTCCTTAGAAACAAAGCCTAGTAGCGTAGTCTGAAGAAGGCACACACAAAGTGGCTATGCATTATGAATAATAACACTCCAGGGACCATAAACAGGCCAAGGAAAAATAAGCACACATTCACATCAGTACTTACGTTATAGTCACCTGTTTATAGAACGTAAGAATAAGTATGAAAAACAACGCTGTCATCATATGCAGTGTCTTATTTCCCAATTGCCAATACAGATATTTCTTTTAGAATATTTGGCAGGTTAGGAAGACAAGAATCTAATCAGTTTCCAGACATCTGCGGTTCTGCTTGAGTCAATGATCCTTACATCAGGGAAACATGCCTCATTTTCAAGTCTGTGTTTCACCAGGTCCTCATTGTTCTTAGATAAGACTTGCACGTATTACCTTATGCCTTAAATGGCAAAGCAATAAAGAAGGCGAGTTCATCGCACTACAAAGAATACAGCAATTGTCATACACATTTTCTTGCCACAAAATTTGCAGCAATAAGAAAAATATTATTACAAGGTGGGCTAGGCTTCGTTTTTTCCCCCTTCATTGTGGCAAGCCCTTTAACGTCTTCCCTGCTTTTATAACACAATTCGTAAAGCCCCACTTAACCATCTTCACTGCATCATCCATGATATTCCACAATTGGGAGCACCAGGTCATGTCACAAGCTAGGACGTGACAAAGTGGGTAGCAGTGTAAGATGGAGTGCTGTTGCTAGGACTTCGCCATCAAAATATGCAATCGCCATCTGCTTCGTTGTGACAATATTTGGGCTGCTGCCAAGGCACAACAGGACAGCACGAAAGCCCAAAGCCTGATGATGACATCTTCAATAAAAAAGCAGGGTGTCCTTGAGTGCACTTCTATCTTTCTTTTGATGTCAGCCGTATTTAGAATGCTCATTACTCATTGCAACGAAATTGAAAACATGAATTGCTTAATTAGAAATCGCAACACAAACAGAATTCTGGCCAGACACGGCATTCGGGGTACATGGGCTAGGAGGAACATTCTATCGGCAGCTCTAGATTAAATTTAACCATATCATGTTCTTTAACGCGCACCAACATCCGAGTGGACAAATGACAGGACTTTTCCCCCTCAAATCTTAATTACCAGAGCCGGCGATTACTTTAATTTAAGAAACACTGGTCGTGACGAAACATGCGAACAAAATCAGGCCTACAAACAGCTCAACTTCTGAACTTCTGCCTCAAGCATCAGCTGAGAAACGAGCTTTGTCATCTCTGGCGCTGTAGCATTGCCATCGTTACAGTGGTTGGTTTGGGAGGTTTAAAGTCCCAAAGCGACTCGCGCTATGAGAGACGCCGTAGTGGAGCGCTCTGGAATTTCGACCACATAGGGTTCTTTAACGTGCAACTGACATCGTACAGCCTTGCTTTTCGCCTCTACCGAAAAGCGGCCGCCGAGGCCGGGATTCAATCCCGCATCCTTAGGAACAGTGTTGGAGCGCTTTAACCACTACGCCACCCCGGCGCGGTGTCGTTACAGTGGCTGGAAGAGGAAATATGACATTTGCTGTATGCGCGGCATACTAAGGTCGCATGCGGAGGAAGGAAAACCTATGACCCATCAAAGGACGCTGCAGTAGGGAGGAGAGCCACCTGGTTAATTATTGCGAATTAATGTCACTGCACTTGTTTGTTTTCATTCGTGGCTCTACAGCTGCTGCATGCCACTGTTGTAGAGTACTGCAGGTAGCTTTTTTCTGCATCTTCAAGGGTGTGAATGCAGGAAATCCAACAAATATGGCGATGTCGTAAGAACAAATGCTTTGTTAGTTATATGGGGATTATGGCGCATGAAGAAACATGGCTATAATGCAACAAATACAAGGTTAAATGATTTGTTATAAGGCGCACCTAAAATTATGATACTGATATTTTATTCAAAACATTTGCTTTTTTTAAGAACGTAAAAACAAGAGAAAAATCGAGTGCTTGTCCACCTAAAAGCAGTGCTGGATGAATTAGAATGTGTGCGTTGTAAAATATTTTCCTGAGCCCTTTAAGATGTTAGTATGATTAACTATGAGTTAATCACCACACATTTCAAGCACAGGTGTGTCTTTTGTGTTAGCAGGAAATTACGCGTGATGTGCTTATGCTCTATTCGTAGACAACATAAAATTCCTTCGGCAAAACTTTTCTGATGGTGGCATGATTTCCGTTGACCTAAAAACAGTTTTACAGAATGAAGCTTATTGTTTTCTCCTTTTTCCCAAATAACCTGCCATTTGCTTCTCGGTTTCGAATGCACTAACCTAATGCAGTCTCTGCGTGGCATGGGTATTTGTTTTAATTCCATACTTCTGAATCGTGCAGCGCACGCATCTTCCCTCTCATTACCATCGATCCCAACGTGACAGGGAACCCAGCAGAATTTTATGCGCGTTCTTGTGTAGTTACCTTGGCTATATTGTGTATGATGCTTCTTAATAAAGGGTTGGCAGTATTTCTAGAGTTTAATACGGAGGGTATACTCAGGGATTCCGTGCTATATAATACTGTTTCTGATGTCCTCATTCGCAAAGTTTTTGACAGCGGTATGGGTGGTATAACACTTAGTGGTGAAAACGGTGCCATGAGGAGGGCGACGTATTGACTTTCCAGCGTTGTCTCACTGCGCATGCATCTGTCCTTTGTCCTACTGCACATCCAACATGGTCAAATGCTTTGCGGCTAGCTGCCAAACAACGTAAAAATCTCGACAAATGAAATCCCCTTTTAAGAGTAGCGCAAATAGCTCCATTCTGTAGAAATTACAGTGTCATTCGCATTGAGGTCAAAAAATCAATCATGACTGGCAGAGCCACGTTGACAGGAGAAATCAACTGGCTCTAATTGGTAGGCGGGTCATGTGATGTCACGAGAACACATGTCATGGCAGGACTTGCCAACATGGGCCTCCGGAGAGAGGTACAAGGGTAAGATAACATTTGTACCCACCAGAACCCTTGGATCCTGAATATGACATGGTACTCTTAGGCTAAGAAGGCATAATGCATGGTTTGGATAAATGGGGGCTTTATATCTTTGTCGGGTGATATTGCACATGATGTAGTAGCATACGACTGCATGCTAATAAATTTATGTGAGAGAACAGTCACAAATTACATTAGTGATTAAGCAAGTGGCAAAGTGCATGTGCACGAGCCAGAACCTGAAATGGGATCTGTAGGCGGGAGGGAGCAATACTATCATGTCATACCCTTAAAAGCGCTCGTCTGTTCTTCTCTTGTCTGCTTCGTGTCTTAGCGCTGTTCCACTCACTATGCAATTGTACCAACTCGCCCAACTGTCCATCCTACATACCCTTAAAGGCCGACCTTAAGGGGCCCCCTCAATTTTCGCTCATCCCAGTGCAGTGGGCACGTAACCTCTGATGTGTCAATAAATGAGCTCTCAAGTAGTTACGTGGCTTTTGATTTTATGTCACCCGTAAGGCGTGATGTCTGAGATTCTCACCGGTGTTGCAGATATACTCTTCACCTCTAAGGTGTCACTGCAATCTAATATGTTTTAACCAGCTGAGTAATGGTCAGTCTGGTCTTTGATAATCGCTCAGCACATTTGTTGCTGTTGCAACTACCCTGAAATCAGGTAATTTCAAAACATTTAAGTACGCCGTATAAAAATGTATTTGAAAGCCTGCACCGTTTTTCTCGCTTCACTGTTACAGTCATCATATCGTGAGTACACCTAAGCCAACTGTATTTGCGAGGGCGCAGTTAAATGTACAGAAGGAGGGTCCGGCGAATTAGAACGTCATTACGAGGCAGCACCCGAACCAAATAATTTTTATTTTTCTACCTTCGAGACCAAATCAGAGCCCGAGCATTCAAAGCACGCGGCTCCTGTCCTGTGTTCTTTTTCCATCGCTCTCATCTTCAAGAGAGAGTACGCTTCTACAGGGCCTCTACGCCTCTACCTCACGTAAGGTGCAGATCCACTTATGAGAAGTGTGTTAGGGCACCAGTAAAATAATAAATACACTTTAGCCGCTCCAAGATTATAGTATCGGCTGAACCGTGCACACATATTGTGTGCGAGGTTTGATGGTTGTCCGCCACATGAAACGGCCCTTGGTAGTGGGGCTGAACAGGACGATGGTGGAGGTCGTTACGCATAAAAACGTGTAGCAGTATTGAGCTCCGACGTTATATCAAATGCAAGTTTGTCGAGTTGATCCAGGGCGCGGTGGTTGTGGCCGACAGTTGCGCTACACTTCAGGCAGAAGCTGTATATAGCCAGTAAAAGGGCAATACCCGATACATGCTGCGAATGACCCGGTGTCAGTGAGATTTACCTGTCTGTGGGGTCAGAGGCCTTGGTTGAATTTTCTGTGTAACTGACCGGAATAGTACTGGACATTATGGTCAATTACATGTGACAGTTTTAACCAACTGACTATTAGAACAAGAGTTTCTTTTTGTTGTTTCTGCTTCTTAAGCTTACAAGTGCTGGCCTTTTTTTATAGAAATTTTACAACAATATTCACTACTACTTTTGTATGCAAGTTATTGAAATTTCTACTTTTTATTGAGAACTGGATCTGTGAGGGTCACAGTTATCAGGACAATGTTTTTTTAGCATGATGATATGGCCTGAGGATGACAAAAGCCTAGAAACTATATCTGAGCGGTAAAGAGTACTCGTTACCAAGGTATTTCTTAATGAAACATCCGCATGCTGCAGTTAACCAGTGACTGAAACCGAAGTATTAACCGACTGTCGCAGCGAAATGCCCGAAATAAAGATCCTGGTCGACTGTTAAGACACGACTAGAATGACAAGGATAGGACATGTAGCTGTGTCCTGTCCTCGTCTCTCTAGTCCAGTCTTAACGCTGCGTTTTTCGCTGAATCATTCCGAAGCAGTACTGTAAAGCATATTTGGCCAACAATCACTGCTCGAAGCCGGGAAGGAAATGGAGACGCACTCCATGAAATGAATCTGCCGTAAACGTTGTTTTTCCTTTACACGTCCAAGAGACTAGCTCATGAGAAAAGAATCTTAAACAAGAAAATGTTTTTTTAGGTGTAAGGCTGACATTTTTTAGAAGTCTACCAATCATCAGATGGACTCATGGCCTCACGTAATGCGCCTTGTCCACATGTTTAGCAGTAATGCTGTGTAAGTAGTTCAAATATATTGCACAGTTTGCTCCGACTTCAGAGGCGCAATATCGTATTCAACTAGGCCATTTGAATAAAGACCTTGGCGCGGACCATTTCAGTGAAGCATACGTTTTTCCTTTTTATTCTTAGTAGAATAAGAAACCAGAGTAGGCAAACTAAGCTCTGAAAGATGCGTCTTGTGCACAAAGCAGATACATAACGCTTTGGAGAACACCAGAGGACATTCTTGACGCAAGTGAGTCACAGGAAAGCTTCTCTTGGCTCTCTTCCATGCCGTGCACTAGCAATACTCATTTTCACGCTCGGTTGGATTTCTAAGGGAAGCAGAAAAGTAAATGAGTGTAGTTATGCATTTTCCGCTATTTGCTAGAGTCGTTCGAGAGCCGAATGATCAGCGCTGGGAAATCAGCACCGAGAAGGCATCAACGACGGAGCACAATTGAGGGCTTTACACTAGCTCCGAACAACAGCTATATAGGCACGGCGCAAGAAAGGCATTACTTTTTAACTTAACGGCGCAAACAACAGGGAGGAAGCGCGCGGAGACCTGCGCGATTCGGGTGGTGAGGGCGGCGTCATTTTGTTAATTCCAGCTGTTAGCCTTGTCATAGCGCCTATAATATTGTTACGTGGAAGATCTAAAGACCGAAAGCTCTCCGCATAGCTAACGTTGATAAGGGCACCGATTTCACAACACTCAGCGTTGTCGTCTTCTCGGAGTCTGTTGCACGTCTTCATCCTCATCACGAACAGCGAATACAGCTAACACTACCCCCCCCCCCCCCCCCCCCCCCCGGCGGGAAAAGCACAGTACCGGTGCGGTCTATGTTAGCGAAATATAACGTTGATAGTTGGGCTTTAGACGGGACACATGCACTATTTCGGAGGTTGGAGCTGTGGACGGGGACTTCTGAAACACAGATTAAACTTCGTAGGTGACGTCGGTCACGGGGCGCAAAACACGGTAAAGGGCAGTGTAACGGGGCAAAAGTTTTTCACACAAGCCCACTCGACGGCACGGGAGCCACAGCAAAACGAGAGATCCAGGAGTGTAGTGGACATCACGGTGGCGGCTGTCGTAGCGGAACTTTTGGGCGTCTTAGGATGCAGAGAGCCTGGCATGAGCCATCTGGCGGGCATCATGAGCGCGGGGGACGGCATCACTGGCGAAAGTACTAGTGGTGTCTGTCGCGCGTAGGGAGGTGTCGAAGGGTAGTAACGGGTGTCGGCCAAATAATAAATAAAATGGGGAGTATCCAGCGGTAGAATGTGCAGATGAATTGTAGGCAAATGTCACAAAGGGGAGTTGAACGTCCCAATCTCGATGGCCGTCAGACACATACATGGCCAGCATGTCTGTGAAGGTACGGTTCAAACGTTCCGTGAGGCCGTTGGTCTGGAGGTGATGGGCGGTGGTAATTTGTGACGAATGGAGCACGAAAGGAGAATTTCGTCAACCCCTCGCGACAGGAAACAGCGGTCACGGTCAGTTGGTAGTTCACGAGGAGCACCATGATGAAGAATCACGTTTTCTAGAAGGAAGTCTGCGACGTCTGTGGCGCAGCTGGTCGGGATGGCTCGGGTAATAGCGTACCGAGTAGCGTAATCGGTGGCGACGGCGATCCATTCGTTCCCCGAGGCGGAAACAGGAAAGGGGCCAAGGAGGTCAATGCCTATACGGAAAAACGGGTCAGTCGGTATAGGTATCGGCTGCATATGACCTGAAGGCAAAATTGTGGGTTTCTTCCGACGCTGACAGTTCACATGCGGCAATGTACTGCTGGACAGAGCGGTAGAGCCCCAGCCAGTAGAAACATCGGCGCAGGTTGTCCTATGCGCGAGAGACACCCAGGTGGTCAGCCGTTGGAGCATCATGGAACTGTTCAAAGAGGGTGGAACGCAGGTGTTGGGGAACAACGAGCAAAAGGTCTGTGCCATCTGGTCGCATGTTACGTCGGTATAAAGTGTTCTCGTGGAGCACAAATAAGGTGAGAGATGGGCCAGGGCGGTCGGAGGTAAGACGGAGGATAATGGAATGCAGAGAAGGATCTAAGTGCTGTTCCTTGGCAATGTTAGCAAAGGCCGAGACAGACAGGACACATGCATCATCGTCAGAGTCTGTAGGACCAGGGGAGTCGACGGGATGACGTGACAAAGAGTCTGCATCTTGGTGAAGCCGGCCGGACGTGTAGATGACGGAAAAGGTGTGTTTTTGTAATCGTAGCGCCAAGGGCCCCAAACGGCCAGTAGGATCTTTGAGAGAGAAAAGTCAGCACAAGGCATGATGGTCTGTTATCACAGTAAAAGGATGGCCAAACAAATAAGGGCGGAATTTCGTAATAGCTCAGACAAGCGCCAGGCACTCTCGCTCTGTGATAGAATAATTTTGTTCGGGTGTTGAGAGGAAGCGGATGGCATACGTAATCACCCTTGTACGGCCGTGCTGTCGCTGAGCGAGTATGGCTCCTATTCCATGGCCACTTGCGTCGGTACGGAGTTCGGTCTTGGCGGAAGGGTTGAAGTGGGCCAAGACTGGTGGAGTAGTTAGAGCAGCAATAAGCTCTGAGAAAGCTGCAACTTGTTCAGGCCCCCAATAGAATGAAACGTCTTTCTTGAGGAGTTGGGTGAGCGGACGAGCGAAGACTGAGAAGTTCGGGACGAATCGTCGGAAATAGGAACATAGGCCAATAAAGCTTCGGACATCTCTGGATAACCGCGGAGTGGGAAAATCTCTGACGGCACGTATGTTATCAGGGTCAGGCTGAACGCCGGAAGCATTAACGAAGTGACCAAGGACTTTGATTTCCCAGTGGCCGAAACTGCATTTCTTTGAGTTGAGTTAAGGCCGGCGCGGCGGAATAGCTCGAGAATGGTAGAAAGGCGAGAGAGGTGGCTGTCAAAAGTGAACGCTGTTTTGCACGGTCTTTCTTGTCGACAGAAATCTGCCAGTAGCCGGAACAAGGTCGATGGATGAAAAGTAGCTGGCTCCGTGCAAACTATCAAGCGCGTCGTCGATGCGCAGAAGAGGATATACATCTTTTATGGTTATCTTATTCAAATGACGGTAGTCAACGCAGAATCTCCAACTGTTATTCTTCTTCTCAACCAATACGACAAGGGATGCCCAAGGGCTTCTAGAAGGCTCGATTATGTCGTTCGCTAACGTCTTTTCGACCTCTGTTTGAATGACGCGTCGCTCGGCAAGCGAAACACGATAGGGCCGCCTGTAAACAGGACTGGCGTTCCCGGTGTCAATGCGGTGGGTGACAACTGTCGTTTGACCCAATGGGCGGGTATCGAAGTCAAAAAGGTCACTGTAGATAAAAAAAGCTTGTGTAACTCAGCAGCGAATTCAGGTTGTAGATCACCTGCAATCATGCTGTTAAGCGGATCAGGGCGCGATGTGGACGACGAGGGGGTGTTGGCAGGGACGGCAGTTGTATGATCTGTAGGCAGAGCTGAAATGGCACAACCGGTCATCGGGGACAGCGCAGCTAATGAAATTCCCTCGGGCAGAACTTGAGTTGAAAAGCTGAAGTTAAGGACAGGGAGAGTAGTGCGATTGTGGGAGATGTGCACAATTAGATGAGGAATGGTGGCGTGCCGCTGCAGCACGACATCAGTAATGGTACAAGCGAGATAGTCGCCTTCTGGGACGGGTGGAAATGGCGACGTAGGGATGTGTAAACGGCAGTTTCAGGAGGAAGGCAGGTAAACTGTGCTGATCGAAGGCGGGTTGAGCAGGAGGGTTCTTCAGAGCAGATCGGAAGGTCCAAGCGAAGTAGGCCGCTAGAGCAGTCAATAAGGGCAGAGTGGGCTGTTGCTGTTAAGAAGTCAATGCCAAGAATAACGTCGGGGGGGCATTGATGTAGGACGGTGAACAACACTGGGGCATGACGGTCAGCAATTGTAACTTGCGTCGTACACATAGCAACCACGGCAGCAGGGCGACGCGAACTGCTATTGACGACGCGAACTGTGGACGAGCTAGACAGCTGGCGTGAGGACTTTCTTGAGGCGACGGCGAAATGAGGAGCTGAGAACGGACATTTGGGCGCCTGAATCAGTTAGAGCAGAAACGGGAACTCCATCCAAAAGGACGTCGATACGGTTATTTTGTAGGGCAGGGGTCAACAGAGGTTTTTCGGTTCGGTTCATAAATGCAGCGTCAGCTCCGGAAGCTGCATTGGCTAGTTTTCCGGTAAGTGGCCAGAATAGGACGGTGGCGAACTGCGGCGAGGAAGAGGAGAGCGCGACCGTCGTGCTTACGGGGATGGTGAACGGTTGGAAGCACGGGCAGTGGTACCGGAACCGGGGTCAGCACAGGTCTGGTCGGGGCGAGGTGAAGAATAGCGAGGGGCATAGTTTCCGCGGCGGTCGACGTAGGTGAACTGACGAGATGGCATATACCAACGGATACGGCAGTGACGAGAAATGTGGCCTACTCGGGAACAAGTAAAACAGATGGGGCGATTGTCATGGGTACGCCATTCATTTGGGTTGCGGTACCGATATCGAGGCGAGAAACCGACGCTGGATGAAGCAGCAGCAATCACTGGAGCGGCAGTTCCTGAATCCACGGTGTCGGTGGCGCTGGCAGATGGGAGGCCCATATTTGCAACTTCTTGCCGAACAACAGCCTTAATAAGTGATGTAGTAGCCATGGTGTTGTCGGGTGTATGCGAGAGTGAGGCCGCGGGAGTCATTGCCGCAAGCTCTTGGCGGACAATGCGTGTCAAAGTGCTGTTGTTAGCAGGCGGTCGAGGAGTTGGGAGATCGATACAGGAGGAGCTAGCAGCAGTGTTCAGCAGCGGGTCGAAACGTTGAGATATGCGCCTCTGCTTCGCCTGCTCGAAACGTCGGCACACTTGCAGCACAGAGTCCACAGTGGAGCAATCCCTGCACAACAGGATGTTGAAGGCATCGTCGGCAATTCCTTTTACTATATGGCCAACTTTATTTTCCTCAGGCATGCCTTGGTCGACTTTGCGGCATAGAGACAGGACATCTTGAATGTGAGATAAGACTCCGTAGACGTTTGGGCGCGAGAGGCGAGCGCTTTCTTGGCGGCGATGTGGCGGCCAATAGGTTTTCCGAACAGGTCGTGTAGCTTCTGTTTGCAGATATCCCAAAATGTTAGGTCGTCTTAGTGGGTTTCAAACCACTCCCGCGCGGTCCCAGCCAAGTAGAAGATTACATTCGCGAGCATGAGTGTAGGATCCCACCGGTTGTGCTTACTCACGCGCTCGTATAGGGCTAGACAGTAGTCTATGTCGACGTCGTCGGTCCCGCAGAAGGTTCCGGGGTCACGGGGGTGGGCCATGACAACAGCAGGTGCGGCGGCTGTAGAGGTAGATGCGTCTGTAGTCATTGCAGTGGTTCCAATGTGGCGGCCGCTGCGGAGATCCTGCTTCTGACAGGGGATCGAATAGAGTCACCTCCACCAAGAGATGTTACGTGGAAGATCTACAGTCCGAAAGCTCTCCGCACAGCTAACGTTGATGAGGGCACCGATTTCACAACACTCAGCGTCGTCGTCTTCTCGGAGTCTGTTGCACTTCTTCATCCTCATCACGAACAGCGAATACAGCTAACTAACAATATACTGGCTAGTGTGCCGAGCGCCAGCGCTCCGCTGTGTGAGAGCGTGGAGCCATTTGCAATGAAAGCCCGCAACGGGCTTTAACAGTCCTAGATGTCAGCTATGTGCCCGAGCATCATCATCAAACTCAAGCGTCGCATCGTCTGCTGCTACAGCATACGACACGACTCGCTTCTCGTATCGTATAGGCAAGCGTCATGTTTGTAAACAAAGGTGGCGCTGTGATCGGATAGGCAAAAAATCATCATGCCTGTACAGCGCCAAGCGACGCCTCCGTGGAAACCAGTTCGCGCGTGCGAATATTCTGAAGCGTAAGCTTTGCTTGTGCGTAGAAATAGTTTGGTCTATGTCTAGAGAGTAGTTCAGCACTTTACCAGCCGATTGCTGCTGGAATTACCTGGCGAACAGCGCTGCACTGGCTTCCTTCTCCGTGGCCTCAACAGCGCGCGGCTACGATGGGCAACTGGGGCGACTATAGCAACGTTGGACTGTATAGTGACTGATTAAATAAATGAAAACTAGAAATCACAATGTATAAGAAAAACTAATATATTGTGAACACTGTCCGACTTCAGGCCTATTGTTAGCGCATGCAAGGACGATGATATAAATGATTTGAAGTGCGTTTTTGATATGACGACTATTTAAATGGGTAGTTTGCTGCTGCTCCAAGCACCTTCACTCTAAAGAACACTATTACCGGCAACTACACGGAACTAGAAATCATATGTTTCGCTCACTGTATACCAGCAAATTAAGTCATAGAATTTCACTGAATAAGAAGAACTCAATCTTCTAGTTCTTTGTAACATTTGCTAGTGGGCGCGCTGCCAATTTATTTTATCCTGCTCGATAAAAAGACGTTTGACGTCTGTTTATTATTGTCTAATATCGCACAGACGTAATAAGGGTCATTCGTAGGTTAATGTATACATGAAGGCTCGTGAGATTGCTGTTTTTTCTTTTTTGCTATGAGCGCAAACGCAATGTTCTCCACGATTTCCACGATCACTTGCAGCGCAATTTGCACCATCTGCTGAGCATTTTTAATATATTGGGGACATTTTTGTTCAACTGCGCGTCATCTTATTCTACTTATTTTTCATCCTCATAGCAAATTCCACTTTAGGACATTAAGCTTAATGTACCGCATATACCACAATTAAATATCGTGTTGGCTTGAGTGCTGGGCAGTCCCACCACTTGCTGTGGGAGTTCCCAGCACTCAAGCCAACACGAATCCGGCACCTGAGAATAGCTGGCCTTTCAGCAACCAATCCTGCCTCATACGTCACTTGGACTCAGGGACCTCATCATCGCTCACTTCTGGACTTCATAAAATCAGCCAACCTTTTTCCATTCATTTAATCATTTATTCACCTTCATCTCATAACCTACTGATGCCCTGAGGCAATAAATATCGACTTAAAAAAAATATCTTGCTCGATCACAGCTGATTGTACGTGATTAATTCGTTCATTATGATCTTAATGACCTTGAAAAATAAAATTTAATACTCTGAGAAATAGCGCTTCTTGACTTTGTCCGGATCCTAACGATGTTCACTCGATTTCTAGGACCGTTGATGAAGTGCGCGTCACATCGTTGAAATTAGGGAAAGGGAAAACAGAGAAAAGCTACTTTACAACTATTGGCCTGTTTTGGCAATATCGCGCTAGAGTGACCGCTCAAGGTAACTGTAGTTGTCTTTGCAGCAGATGTTGTGTCCTTTTCTATACGAAAATATGTACGGGTAGCAGCGCAGACGAATGGAACTCAGAGCGCAGTTTCCTAGCTGCGTTCGATTAAGATCATACGCGAACGGAATATCACGCCTGAAATTTCTTACGGCCTGGTAGTATATACACCAAAACGTGAACGAGCTGCGGGCGTTTGTTACTGCGCTATTCGCTATGCGGCCGAAAAGCAATCACGACAATTAAGGGTTGCAAACTAACTTATCAAGTTTCAGTGCAGAAGTGCAACGCACGTTAACTGCCAAGGCAATCTGTCGCCGAAGGGTATACAATTGTCGCGCTCAACTCCTCTGTCATTCGCTCTCATCTTCATCCGATCGCAAGAAACAAGTGAGAACAGGTACCATTTTCTTTTTGCGCCTTACGGCGCAACCAACAACACCACACATTGCAGGAATATCGGGAATTATGCTCAAATACGCAGCAAGCGCCGCGCATCCAATGCAGACGGCCCATGCTTTTGCCTACATCACGAAAGTCACTACTGTCGCCAGCGCCACCGCATCCCCACTGACGTCATGGGCTGACGCTTGTGTATAGCCGCATGAAGCCATTGTTGTAGTGCACCCGTTACTATCTTGCTTGTGCGCGTCTTTTTGCTAATCGAGGTACAGCGCCGACTTATTGTCACCACAACATGTCAAAGCCTAAAAGACAGAGCAAACACTGGACGTGTTTTGTTCCGATGTGCATGAGATGGCTACCGTTCGATAAGCAAGCTGTGTCTTTTCACTGCACCCACGGACGCTTCGCGATTGACGGAGTGGGAAAGAGCGATAAATTGTCAAGACCTAGTCAAATATACCCTCATTTAGCCACGTTTCAGTGACTGATAATATGTAACAAATATGCAAGAATAAAAGAAAGTTTGGAAGCTTTTTATTCAACTGCTGACGTTCATATTCAGAACGTCAAGGTCCCTGAGGACATCCAGTCACATTAAATGTAAAGATGGTGTGTCTGAAGTAGCAGTTTCAGTGGACGGGACCCTTGAGTTAGAATCTTTGATTAAATAATTCTCAGCGCCAGTGACCCACGCCATCAGCAAATGCGAGGTCATATCGCAAATGAACACTTGACCCTCTGTTCCAATAAGACTGCGTAGCATCTCACAGCATTTTCCGGATCGATCGCATATGAGCAGAAAAATCCTCCAATGAGCGAATACCTTAATATTTGATCCTCTGTGCGTTTTTAAGGCTTGTGTTTTACTTCGATAGCATCAAAGGCCCCAGGCCCCGTTTACTACAAGCCCGTCATCGGCTGCCGGCGTCAGTGGCCATCCGTTGTCCGCCGGCGCTGGTATTATATTCGAAAGTCAAAAGCATTGAGCTGGCAGGCGGTAGCTGCCGGCTCACACGGCCGTACACTAACTGAAAGTAGGGCTCCCTGACATTACGTTTGGCAGGAACTTCCACCTCGGGTCGCTTTTTTCATATGGGATGGTGGTATAACAATCAGCCTGCCAAAACAGTGGTCTTCACGTTACCCCTAGGTCACGCAGGCATGTTTATACGGCTTGGTTAAAGCGGGGCTTTATGTTCGGGCTTGTAGCTTACGTAATAGTAGCATACCCTTGAAGGTTGAGCCTAAGGGCCTCTGATACCATTTTCCAGAAAATGAGCAGCTTAGTTATAACCTGCTTTTTACGTAATGGGTAGTACCTTTATATCCTGGGGCTTCAGTCTGAAGATTAACAATCGATACTTTTGTCGCAGGAATGTACAGATCTTTGATACTTTCTTGGTGACCTTCTGCACGGCAGTAAAAAATAACACATGTCCTACACATGTCTTCTTGGAGACAATCAACGCTATTAACAACGGCTAGACTTTCATGCCTGTGCTGTGAATGTGAAGGGCGGATGATAGTGCTTTACTAAAGTCGCTGTAGCTTCCGTAATTGGGCAGTGTGGCTGAGTACAATTACGAAAACAGAATTGCCGCTAATTTTGTGCAGAGCAATTCGCAATACTTCTTTCACTAGTGCATGCGTAGCAGCATTGCTACTAGTTCCCACTCACTAACTGCACAAAGAAAATAGTAAATACGTTCCTCCCTTCTCGAAAACAGCGTCGTGACTAACCGTTTCTTGTTATTTTATTTATTAGTGTACTCCTAAAGATGTTTGCTTGATAAAGTTAACGAGGGAGAGCACTTGATCCCTCCTACAGTTACCAGAAAGACAAAAGTCGTGTTCTGTGGTGCACGTTAAAAAACACCAGCCAGTCGAAATATGCGCAGTTGTCCACTACCGCGTCTCTCATAGCCTGAGTCGCTTCAGGACGTTAAACTACACAAAATAAATCAAACTACATGTTCCTCTGAACTGGAGTACTGACAAGGTATATGAAGTATTTCGACTACCATGTAGTTGAAGTAGGCTACGGAAGGGCACCTGTTCAACATGTCGAATGAGCTTGGAGACATTGTACTGTAGAAGCTTACAACAGGTCGACGTTAGAGCCAGTGGAGGATAATTGCTGACCATTTATGTAGCTAAATTCTTGAGAATAGGGACCATATAGTTTGCTAATTTTCCAATAATCGGGAACCGTAATTGTTGAAAGTGACTACCTTAAAGCTAGCACGAGCGGGCTGGCTAATCAGTCTGCGTATCGTTTCAAACCAAATGAGTAATATCATCAATGCGCGTTGATTTTGATGATTTTAATTTCAATAGTAATGTGAGTATGCCTTCTATCAAGAGTACGTCTTCAATTGCGCGAGTTTCAATAGCGAACCTGACATCAGCAGTCTTCATATTGTTTTCACTATATACCCTTGCGAAATATCTATGCAAATATCGCAGATTTAAGTCTTGCTACTTATAGTTCAACTGTGGCCTTATCTCAGCAACTTTTTTCTTTGGTATGGCAAGTGTCTGCAAACATTAGCGCTGACCAACTCTTCCTTTTAGTTGAACTTTATGCCTTCTTATCCAAGGACAGCGTGCACGTTTCTCCTTTATCTCAGGGGTGCATAACTAGTTATGGATATTTGAAGTAAAGATTTTAAATCTAATTCATCATCATCATCATCAGCCTGACTATACCCACTGCAGGGTGAAGGCCTCTCCCATATTTCTCCACTTAACCCGGTTCTGTGCTAGCTGCATGCATCCACTTCACCGCTGCGAACCTCTTAACCTCATCCGCCCACCTAACTTTCTGCCGCCCCCTGCTACGCTTTTCTTCCCTTGGAATCCAGTTTGTTACCCTCAGCAACAATCGGTTACCCTCTCTTCGCACCACATGTCCTGCCCATGCCCATTTCTTCTTCTTAATTTCCACTAGAATGTCGGTAACTTGAGTTATTTCTCTGACCCACTCTGCTCGCTTCCTATCTCTTAATGTTACCCCTACCATTTTTTGTTCCATAGCCCTCGGGGTTGTCCTCAACTTAAGTAGAACTCTCTTGGTTAGCCTCCACGTTTCAGCGCCATAGGTGAGTACAGGTAAGATGCAACTGTTATATACTTTCCTTTTTAGCGATACCGGTAAGCTGCTAGACATAATCTGCGAGTGCTTGCCAAATGCGCTCCATCCCAATCCTATTCTTCTTGTTATTTCCTTTTCATAGTCCGGATCTGCGGTTACTACCTGTCCTACGTAGACATATTCGCCTACTACGTCCAGTACTTCGCTACCTAATGTAAACTGCAGTTCCTTTCCGAGGCTGTTGAACATTACCTTAGTCTTCTGCATATTGATTTTCACGCCTACCTTTCTACTTTTCTTGTCTAGGTCACCAATCATTATTTGCAGCTCATCCCACGAGTTGCTTAGCAAGGCAATATCATCAGCAAATCGCAGATTACTGAGGTACTCTCCATCTACCCTGATCCCTAACTGCTCCCATTCCAAGTCTCTGAATACTTCCTCTAAGCAAGCTGTGAATAGTACTGGGGAGATTGTGTCTCTTTGCCTAACACTTTTCTTTATGGGAATTTTGTTACATTCTTTATGCAGAACTATGGTTGCTGTGCAGCCACTATATATATCTTTCAGCAATTTGATGTACGGCTCGTCTACCCCCTGATTTTGCAATGTCTGCATCACTGCCGAGGTTTCAACTGAGTCAAATGCTTTTTCGTAATCAATGAATGCTATGTATAAGGGCTGGTTATATTCCGAGCATTTTTCTATCACCTGATTGATGGTATGGATATGATCGATAGTAGAGTACCGTTTCCGAAACCATGCTTGATCCTTTGCTTGATTGCAGTCTAAGGTTGTCCTGATTCTAATAGCGACTACTTTAGTAAATACCTTATACGTAACAGACAGTAAGCTGAGTGGTCTGTAATTTTTAAGGTCCTTAGAGTCCCCTTTCTTATGGATGAGAATAAAGTTTGCATTCTTCCATGGTTCCGGTACCATTGATGAGATCAGGGACTGCGTATACAGGGTGGCCATCTTTTCTAACACGATATCCCCCCCCCCCCCCCCGTCCATCAGCAAATCTGTAGTTATCTGATCCTCTCCAGCTGATTTCCCCCTTTTCATAGTTTCTAATGCTTTCTTGACCTCATCCTTCGTAACTGGTGGAGCGTCCGACTATTTTTCCCTACCGCCAATCTCCTTACGGTCCTGCCTACTTTGGCTACTGTAGAGATCTGTATAGAGCTCCTCGACTACTTTGACTATCTTGTCCATATTCGTGATGACGTTGCCCTCCTTGTCCCTTATCGCATACTTCTGGTTTTTGACTGTGCCCAATTTCTTTCCCGCTTTAAGGCTACCCCGTTCTTTACAGCATTGCTGAATTTTCTCCATGTTATACTTCCTTATATCAGCCACCTTGCGCTTATTGATTAGCTTTGATATGTCGGCCAATTCAATCTGGTCTGTTGAATTGGAAGCTTTCATACTCTCGCGTTTCTTAACCAAATCTTTCGTCTCCTTAGACAGCTTATCGGTATCCTCTCTAGCTATCCTACCGCCTACTTCTACCGCACATTCATTAATGATATCTCTGAAATTATTGTTCAATGCTTCTAGGGTAATGTCGCCATCCTCGTTTAGAGCTGAATATCTATTCTGTAGCGAGATCTTGAACTCTTCTGCCCTCCACCTCACCGCTAATTCGTTGATGGGTTTCTTTCTTACTACTTTGTTGCGGTCCTTCTTCAGATTTAGACTAATTCGGGGCCTCGTGTTTAATCCTACCTTTCTACTTTTCCTCTAGGTCGCCAATCATTTTTTGCAGTTCATCTCCAGAATTACTTAGCAAGGCAATGTTATCAGCAATTCGGAGATTAGTGAGGTATTCTTCATCTACATTTATCCCTAACAGCTCCCATTCCAAGTCTCTGAATACTACCTCTAAGCAAGCTGTGAATAGCTCTGGGGAGATCTTGTCTCCCTGCCTAACACCTTTCTTTATGGGAACTTTGTTACTTTCTTTATGCAGAACTATGGTTGCTGTGCAGACACTGTATATATATTCCAGAACTTTCTCGTACGGTTCGTCTACCCGGCGATTTCGAAACGCCTGCATCACCGCCGAGGTTTCTACTGAGTCAAATGCTTTTTCGTAACCATTGAATGCTGTGCATAAGGGCTGGTTATATTCCGAACATTTTTCTATTTCCTGGTTAATGGTATGGATATGATCCATAGAGTACCATTTTCGAAACCCTGCTTGATCCTTTGCTTGATTTCAGTCTAAGGTTGTCCTGATTTTATTAGCGATTATCTTAATAAATACCTTATAGGTAACAGACAGTAAGCTGATTGGCTTGTAATTTTTAAGGTCCTTAGCATCTCCTTTCTTATAAATGAAAATGTTTGCGTTCTTCAATGATTCCAGTACCGTCACTGACACCAGGCACTGCGTATACAGTGTGGCCAGTTTTTCTAGCATGATATCCCCCCCGTCCTTCAACAAATCTATAGTTATTTGATCCTCTCCACTCCAGCTGCTTTCGACCTTTTCATAGTTTCTATTGATTTCTTAACTTCGTGCTTTGTCACTGGTATAATGTCTGACTGCTTTTCCCTACCGCCAATCTCATTACGGTCCTGATTGCTTCGGCTACTGTAGAGATCAGTATACAGCTCCTCGGCTACTTTGACTATCTTGTCCATATTCGTGATGACGTTCCCCGCCTTTTCCTTAGCGCATACATCTAATTTCTGCCTAATTTCTTCTTCACCGCTTAAAGGATTCCCCCGTTCTTCACAGCATGCTCAATTTTCTGCATGTCATACATCCTTATAGCGGCCACTTTGCGCTTATTGATTAGCTTTGATATCTATGTCAATTCTATATGGTCTGTTGGACTGGAATCTTTTATACTCTGGCGTTTCTTAATCAAAGCTTTCGTCTCCTTGGACGGCTTACCGGTATCCGATCTAGCTATCCCACCGCCTACTTCTACAGTTCACTCAGTAATGATATCACTGAAATTGTTTATTTATTGCTTCTGGGATAATGTCGCCATCCTAGGTTAGAGCTGAACATCTAGTCTGTATATATTCGAGTATATTTGCAAACAAAACAAATTCCTTGTGGCATTGCCGACACCATTGAGTGCGTTGAAAACAAAAGTGACAAGTGCGCACATATGCGGGTGCAAGCATAAACAAAAAAATACAATAGCATGTGGCATTAAAACCTATCCCCCCCCCTACCTGTTTAGAAAATATCACCTCGATCTCCTAATAGAACAGAGAAGCCAAACCTAAGCATTACAAATTTAAACGCCACGGTCCTTTAGCGCGTGTAATTTCTTTCAAGGCTTACATCATGCAAGATTTCAGAATGAGTCCGTAGTACAGTTTTTTGACGCGATGAAGGACTTTCTAGTGGTCAAAATATCAGCATAGCAGCTTCTTACTCAGTCCGTGATAGGGAATCGGCGTCCAGACTCCGGTTTGTTCTCTTGTCTGTTTCCCACATCGTCGTGCCTGTTGCAGTGTCGTGCTTCGACGCGTTCCTAGCCTTTAATGCGCTGCTATGCCCCTCGGAATTCCTGCGCACTTTAAAAGCAGACGGTCGCTAGCAAGGCGTGAATCCAGCACGAGCGTGAGAAATGTGCAGTTCTCCTTTTTTTTTTCCTAGCCGTCAAAGCCGGAAAGAACGCGGCTGCTCCTTTGGCTTGTTGTCAAAGTCCATAGTTTTGCCTCACTCGCAGCCTCGTTAATCAACTTATGAATTCTGAAACCTTTTAAGTTATATTTAATAGCTGGGAAGATTCCTTCAAAGCCAGTAAGTAGGCAGTGCAAGTGTGCAAAACCTCATACCTTGCACAATTAAAAGAATACAATCGCTCCAATCACATTGTATACACAAAGCCCTTAATACATCGAACCAAAAATATATAAAAGCACTGCTACGTAACAGAGTGTATATCGCGACATATTGTTTGCCGTACTGTATTGCTATTGAAGCTATTATTATGCGGACGACCTCTGAAGTTTTTCAGTGGCAACACCATTCCAGTAGCGCCCCGTTGGCTATCGCTACGAAGTCCAAACTCTCTCTCTCCATCTCTTTCTCTGTATTTCACCCCTCAACCAATTTCAAGCGACTGTTACAGGCGTTTCGCTCGTCTACTTGCGGCCATGGTTATCTTCTTGCGCATTACGCTGACGATTATGAGGCCGCAACTACGGCGCGGAATCTAGGAACTGGCAGCTTAGACCTAAACTCTAAATGGCTCTGGCTAATCTGTACGCAATCCGAAAGCAGTGCTTCTGATTTCTGGTTTCTGGGGTTTAAAGTGCCAAAGCGACTCAGGCTATACGATACGCGGTAGTGGAGGGCTCGGGAAATTTCGATCATCATAGGTTCTTTTATTTGCACTGGCATCGAACAGCACACGGGTGCCTTGCTTTTCGCCTCAATCGAAAGATGCTGCCTCGACCGGGATTCGATCCCGCATCCTTGGCCACAGTAGTCGAGCGCCCAAACCCCTGCGCCACCACGGCGGGGCCCGAGAGCAGTAGTAATCCTGCTGTATAACACAGAGCCAAGGTATAGAAAAAGCGAATATCTTCATTTCGTATTCTACTCTGCACCTTTTGCGTAAATGTCTTGTTAAAGAATCACTTTCGGGATGATATGCCGACTGCAGAAGTATAAGCGGCTCGTCGTCTGACAGGAGCTGAGTTTGTAATATCAGTTTATGACAATAATGAAATAATATAAAATCAAACGAAAACAAGGCGAAACAAACACAGGACCAAGAAAAGACTCACGCGCACACATAGATCCTCCGTTAGCTAAAAACTAAAGATTATCTTGCATTCTTCCTCCGGCGCTTTAAGCACTGCAGTAGAAACCCGTCACAGCAGCTGCGTCGGCTCTTCAGTGGCATTTCGAAAAAATGTTCAAAATAATACAATTTAAAATAACCTTCTATGGCCAACCACTTGTGATTATTCCTGAAGGGAAATGTATACGAACCTCTATATAAGAACTCCCTCCTCGCCTCGGTTTTCTTTCCTTTCAAATGTAAATACCCTCTACAAACCTCACCAAAATAAACCAAAACGGCTATTGCGCTTGAGAGCGTACAAGCTGATCGCTATTAATATTAAACGCTTGCCTGGGAAATGACTTTATGTTTATATACCGAATAAGGTTATTCTTTGATACAAATGCTTTATGGGCAAGAGTGTCATATAATGTTCACGTGTACACTTTTGTATTTGTTTCCCGTTAACATGGTAATTCATAAAAAAAACAATAACATTATTGTGCTCTAGGTATATTTGACGTTTCATACGTCATTGCGATCGTTGCTTTTGAACTCATTATGAGTGTATTGCAACAAATCTCTAGAAATAAACAATCCTCATTAGCGTCAACAAGTCGCCAATTCGTTGGGTCATAGACTGGCATTAACATTTGGAGCTAATATAAATGCTTAAAATGTTCTATTGTAAGTGTCCGCCTCCTATCGGTTGGTCTGCGGAAAACAGGTAAGCATCGTATTTATGAGCGGGGACCATAAGTTGGAGATAGGAAGTATTTCCCAGCATGTTTTATTTTCTGCTTCCATATTGGTATCTAGTTTTACAAAACGAAGCGGCATACCAAAGTTAATTACTCAAATTCATATATGGGGTCTAACATATATAAAATGTGCACAGCTCAGCTGTATGTTCGAAAATGGGCAGTCTCAAGTAGCTCTCCACTCGGTTTTTTGTATTGCGATTACTAATAATGTAAATAGTCATTAACATAACACTTTTATTTAAATACAGTTCGTACCCGAACCTTTTTCTTGCTTTCCTGCACGAATATTCTCCTAAACGATGGCTACAGTGGCTGGACAAACAAAAGGCTTGACAGAAGTTACGTTCATAATAGCGCGCGATAGCAGAGGCGGATGTTCCAAAATAAATTAAAAGTTGGCTGGAGATATGCTTTATCCGTATTCATCATATAATGCATTTAAGAGACGAACAGAGGCATAAAGAAGGACGCAGGGCTGACCCTTAGCCTTGCCGGCGCAAGGACGTGCATATTGCTACTAAATATATTTTCACTCCTTACAAAAAGCGTGGCTCTAGGTTGCAGTGGCATAGTGAATGACCCGAAATCCAATCGATCGATGTTCGATTCCTGCAGTTTGAAACCGAATATATTCTTAAGCATAAATAACTTCACTCCATTTAACTACACCTATCACTGATGTAACCGCCTTATGAATTGATAAAATCAATATTTACAACGTTCTTGATGACCTGTCTCGCTGCGACTCGACGAAATCACATTTGCTATTCCCTTCGACAGCGGGAGCTATACAGGGAAACTTCATTGTTTTTTCAAACTCCCCAGATTACACTCCATCTTTCATGGAGTGATCTCTTCTCTTTTCCGGTTACCAATAAAAAGATTGCAGCGGATACATATTTAGTGCAGAAAGACAGTGACCGCAGCTAGCCCTCTCTTCCCGGCCCGTAAACCGGACCTCAATGGAAGGCTGGCGACACCCTTATAACACTACGCCTAATTCTAACCGAGTAGATGACCAGTAATTTTTCATTTTCATTAATCACAGTTGCGGAATAAGACTCCACATTCCCAAATGTACTACAGTCATACATTTTCACGCAAGTGGATATAACCTGGGAGTGTTCGGGACACCGGCCTCCCTTAATGTTGCTGCCAGCTCCCTCCAAGGGGTGCTGTGACATACTCTTGCGCCGATAGGATAAAACGACACAGCCGGCACTCATACACCTTGGGCTCAGGATGTCGCCCCCTTTTAGGGGCCATGCCAAACCAACCTGCCCTAAACACCCACATCCTTGGCAAAGAAACGTTATTTCAATCGATCGCCATAGATTGGCCAACTTATAAAAAAAACGATATCTTATTTTACATAGCACAACGGGCGCAAGCGCTTGATGCAACAGAATAAGCAATACCCAAACGACAAGAAATAAATTGGCAGTGGCTTCGCTCTGCTATGCCTGGATACACGTAGCGTAAAATTAGGGTCATGCTTGATGCTGAATTTGCATTTTCACTGAGTTTTGCGGTGTGTTTAGTGCACCGACGAGTCTTGGAATCACTTTCTTCATACTTCTCGTCCTCTTCCTCGCTTTCCTCCGGCTGCTATTGCTGTTGTTTAGCGGCGGCGGCGGCTATACACGTCGTTGAGTTTCCTGGCGACGTCTTTTCGCTAGGCGTTCTCGTTCTGGGAAGATTCAGTGTTCCGGGCCTCTCTCGCGGCCGCTCTGAGAAAGCGTTCTGTGACGGACAAAACCAGCATTTCATTGATCGCATTAAAGTTCACCGGCGTTCTATGATACGTCTGCAGAAAAGAAAGGAAAGGCGCAGTGTCTATCTCTCGCGGAATCCTGCTATCAGTCTCAATGTAGGCAAGGGCGTTTCATGATCGATATATTTGTACCTTGGATCCTCCACTGCACAGCCCATAGAATACCAAAGACCATCGATCATGATTTTATAGACTGTCCGGATTCCGTTTTTCACTGAGATATATTAAAAAGAACTTTAAAGAAAGCCCTACCCATTAATCCTTACAGGATCCGCTTTCTGCCCGTACAAAGTGAAGAGGTCCCATACGACACGATTATAGTGCTAGGCCTATTCACGGCCTTTGTAAAGCTACTCTTTGTCTTCTCATAACCACTTCCACCGATAAGCCTTTAGCTCCGCCGCGATCGTGCAGTGGTAAGACACCCGACTACTGTGCCGGAGTTCCCGGGTTCGAACCAGACCAGGGCGGCTGCGTTTCGATGGGGGCGAAATGAAGTGGCCTTGTGTTCTTTGCGATGTCAGTGCACGTTAAAGATCCCTGCAGCTGTTCGAAATTAATCCGCAGCCCTCCACTACGGCTCCCCTTTCTCTCTTTCCACTTTGATGCCCACCTGCCTCCCTTCCCTTAAGGAGCGGTTCGGGGGTCCATAGATACTGCGCCTTTCCCTTCTTGATAACCAATTAAAAAAAATAAGCCTTTATTGTTTGGTTTGGTTTGTGGGGTTTAACGTCCCAAAGCAAATCAGGTTGTGAGAGACGCCGTAATTGAGGACTCCGGAAATTTCGACCACCTGGGGTTCTTTAACGTGCACTGACATCGCACAGCACACGGGCGCCTTGCTTTTCGCCTCCATCGAAAAGCGGCCGTCGAGGCCGGGATGCCACCGGCCTTTGTCATCCTCTTCGCAGTCTCTTTTCCCTGCACCGTGGCCGACAGATAGCTCGCATTTCCGGCACAGTTCATGGACGCTGGATTCTCAACCAAGCAAACATTTCCCCATCTAGTCAGTCCCTCTGCCAACTCCTTCCCCTCCAGAGGCCACTAACTTCCGTATACTTCCTCTTCCAGCCAATATGTCGCCGGTCCTGCGTGCTGGCCGCCGACATGCTGCTGTCTCTTATCCTAGTCCGCCTTTCAACACCCATGGAGTCACTTGCAGGGATGCCTCTTATGTGGCTCCTCGTGGGTCCGGAAGCCAGGTACTCTTTCATCCTCGTCTATCTACCCCTGTCACACACAGTAGCGGCCGCTTTCTCTACCCTCCAGATATTATCTCGCTTGAGGTCCTCGCCATCATTCATGCCATTCAAAGTTTCCATTCTCCCCCGACTGTGCATCAGTATATTATATAACACTGACTCCCAGAAATGGACATGGGCAGGACATGTAGTGCGAAGAGAGGATAACCGATGGTCGCTGAGGGTAACAAACTGGATTCCAAGGGAAGGAAAGCGTAGCAGGGGGAGGCAGAAAGTTAGGTGGGCGGATGAGATTAAGAAGTTCGCAGGGGTCAAGTGGATGCAGCTAGCACAGAACCGGGTTAAGTGGAGAAATATGGGAGAGGCCTTCGCCCTGCAGTGGGTATAATCAGGCTGATGATGATGATGATGATGATGATGACTCCCAGGCTGCTCTCCGTGCCAATCAATCTTAAAGTCTAACACATCATCTGTCCACGAAGCTCTTTGCTGCACTTGTTGCGCTGCAGCCCTCCCTAGTCTTCCTCCGATGAATCCCTGGACTCTCGGAGATTTACGGCAATGAGCTTGCGAACCAGCTCGCCCGTGAAGCTCGTAACCGGGCACCGTTCATCCCCTGGCCAAGGTCCTTGGGAACGGGTCGAGACTGTCTCTTCGCGCCCCCATCACCAAATACTACAATGCTGCTCGCTTAGACCGCAAGCTCTACCCGACACTCATCCTAATCTTTCCGTTCGGGAGGCTCATATCGTTCGGCAAATACAGTTGAATACATTCATAACCCCTGCATGGCTATATCTCTACAAATTTCGTCGTGATCCATCATGCCCCAACTGCCCTTCCCCTTACGCCAACCTTTCGCACTGCCTCTTTTCATGTCCGGTTGCACTGCAATCGGGATTCTTTCCCAAATCCTCCGATACTATCTGGACCTAGGTGGGCTGGCTTAGTGCTGAAGGTGAAGAAGAACAGCGCCTGCTCGTTCTTCAGGCCATCGATGTATTAGGCGCCTAAGTGTTGCGCCTCAATAAAGTCTTCTACTACTACTACAACATTTGGAAAACGCGGATTGCATTTAAGCATGCGGAAGAAAATGTATGATCGGTCAGGGAAAACATCATTGAAAATGGCGCATTTCTCAGAAATGTAATCCGCAATCAGCCTGAGAAGCCTCAGTGGATGGATGTTATTGACGGATTGGTCAAAATGAAAAAGCTTTAATACTTCGCTTAATCCAAAGGTAGGCTAGTGATTTGTATGCCTGTATGTACTTTGTTTAACGGCAATAGAGAAAGAAAACAGGGCGTGGCGCAGTGTTAAAGCTCTGGGCTGGGGATCCAAGGAATGGAGGTTCGATTCCCCGCTAGAAGATAAGGCTCATTCATTTAGTTTTGAAGTACCGATTCAGTGGTGATTAGGCATGAGACTTCTGGTCGGTCGCTTTGAATTAGGCGGCTCTCGCGCATGCGCATAACGGGCGCCCTGGACTAACGCGAAACTCGGCTCGGACCCTCGTAGTGTAGCTTTACGCTACAAAACCATCTGGCGTACTCGTCTAGCCGTATTAGTTCAGCTCTGCAGCCTCTCTTGTATAGACACGGCGCAAAAATATACAGAGAAACTGTTTGTGGTAGCTGAGCTCCTCTATCGAAGCAGAATGTATTAAGCTTCGCGGTAATCTAGCCGCTTTTCCTCGCATATAGTCGCGGTAGCCGCTGTACTAATAAAGGAGTTACGCGAGGCCCACTAGGCGGCGTTAGTTGCAGGCGTGAAACTCCAGCGTAGATGCCCGATATTTACACTTCAAATATACTACATAAAAGATACTTGCGAATGTTTGTCTTCTTAATTAGTTATCGAAAACATACGTGACTTACTTAAGAAACAAAATTTGAATATAATACACATTAGGGTCTTACAATGAAAACTCTGGCTTTTTGAATATTATACTTTTTAACCAGGCGTACTTGCGCCAAAAGCCAAACATTTAAATTACAAACAAATTGAAAAAAAAAAGTTATTTCCAGTAATATACCGGAAATGGGCCTCGGGCGAAAAGCTACAACGATAGCTTGAGAGATGCCCGAGGCCCAGTAATGGCAGGGCAACAGGACGTGTGACATTAAGGCGAAGATATACATATATAACATGAAAATTATGAAGCACAGAAAGAGAACATATGTACAAATGAAACAGCAAGTTAAATACCAGCGCAGTAAATTAACGGCCCACAATAATGTAACATTATGCACGAAACATGGAAAAACGTAATGAAAATAAAGTGACTGTTCTTGTAGTAATGTTTAAGGCAAGGAACAGAAAGTACAGAGAGACAGTGCGGAATTGATAAAATCTAGCTTGAAGTCCTTAATTTAGGCGGTAAAGATGTTTGGGTTGTGTATGCTATAATGATTTAACAAGCATGGTAAACTAAAACGAAGGCTCTGGTTTCCGTGTAACGTCCTCGTTCGAGGAACGTCCCGTATTTGTTTACTTCTGGTGTGAAAGGGTTGTTCGTAAGGCTTAAGTCCAGATATATTCATCAAGAAGTCAGTTAAGCATTGAGGTGACAATCTAAGGCAGTGAAGTAGACGATACGCAAACATAGTATGCACACGATGAATCCTATATTTCGGAAATAATGTTTCTGTGTGGGCAGTGTAGCATGCACCAGCGATCAGTCTCATTGCCTTCTTTTGGAGACCGAGTATGATGTTTAGATTTGTTTTGGATGTTGTACCCCGGACGAGGTGACAATAGTTTATGTGTGATTGAATTATAGCGTGATAAATGAGGAGCTTTGGGGAAAATTCGTTACGCAGTTTCAAGAGGAAACCAACAGATCTAGTAAGCTTGATTTCAATATACATTATATGGTCAGACCACCTCATGTGAGAGTCGAATACAACACCGAGTGATTTGAACTTGTCTACAATTTTAATAATGTTATTTTCTGGATGCAGAGTATTGTTTAGTAATATCCAGGCTAAGGGGACGAACAAAGACTGCTTTGGTCTTGTTAGAGTTAGCTACCAAACCCTTAGCTGTGGACCATTTGTGGAGAGCACAAAGAGCCAGATTTGCACTATTGATTGAAGCACTGTTGAAGCACTGCCGTTTGTACGATATACGTCCTTGCTGTTCCGGCGTCCAACAACGAACTCACAGCGCGGAAGCAACAACAAGAAGAACGTTTATTCCCTATTGCTGGCCAGTATATATAGTCTACAGACGGCTGCGTGATGACAGCCACGAGCTACAGATAGCATGCTGACAAAGGTCCACACAAAGAGCGCATGCGTGAACGATAAAATACACTTGCAGCACCGTAGCGGGGATAGAAGGCGCTATAGAGGACTGCGGCGACCCGCATGGAAGTAATGCCAAAGCACTTACTCTATTTCGCACTCGTCGAGTCGTTTTCTTTTTACTTTAAGTCTTTATGTCTCAACGTAGGACTGTCTGCCTCTCTTTGTTTTAATTGCTACCCTTTGGCCCTCTTTGCTCTACTTTGAAACCGCTGACTTGACTTTCTTGCCTTTTATGCTTCTTTTGCCTTCGCTGCTGTTTACGTCAACCAAGCCGCTCAGGGGAATGACTGGCGCAATCCAAGCTGAAGCGGAATCGATGCGCACGTCTCTACTTCTCTCATGACGTAACGTTTTACTAAGGAATGACACGGTATAGACTTTCAAAGCAACGCGCGGCAGCGCTGCTGCGCTTGACTGGAAGCACCAATAAAGGAGAAAAATGGAAACTGGGCATATATGGGCCGCGCCCGCCGCACGTTCTCCTTGCACTGCCGCGCTCTCACTCCCTTCCGAGCACGTGAACACAATGAACATGCAAACTTTTACAGATGCCTGATGTCAAAAACGTTTTTAATCTATTTGTGGAGGTTCAAAGGAATTATATTACAGGTGCACCTGAAATTTCTTTCGACCTGAGGAATAATGAATAGGTTGACAAGCGTGATAATAAAATATATTTGCTGAAACGATACTTTAACCTAAGTACCTACAGTGAAGCACTTCCTTCAAGGTTTCTTTATGCCAATGCAGGTAATACGGATTGGAGAACCTTGCTGAATAAAGACTGCTACCACCTACAACGTACTGCGCAATACTGGAGGGGTCAAGATACGGCTTTAGCGGGAATAGCATGCGCTTAATACTCTTTTTCGTGTGTGCTGGTTCCATAAGCGGTACGTATGTATTGTTTGCATATAAGTTACTATAATCACACTAAAACATCGTACATAGAAAATTGAGAGGATATACAACTCCTTATATAAATCTTTTTGAGCATTCTTCCCAATATTCTATGATTAATAATGTGATTAAATAAATATGTGAGATTAAAAATTGATGAGAAAATCTGCCCTGTCCTAACTAAATAAGGGTACATAAAAATCTGCCCGTAGAGTCTCCTGCCGGAATAAGAATTAAATGGCGTACTGGCGGAAACGCAAATAACCGCGTAGGCTGCAAAATAGGCTGGTTCAAATTGTCACCCCCCCCCCCCTTGAGACCATTTGTATCACAGATATGATTTTTGCACATTTCGGAACTTCCATAACACAACTAGATAAGAGACGTGTGCCAACTCCGGCGTGTCACAACAGTGAGGGGCTGAATTGAAATACTCAATCTTTTTCTTTTTCCTCAATTCGGCACTAACAATAGCAATATGGCTAACGGTTAGTGCAAGTTTCAGTTGCTGCCCCAAAAAAGTTTGCGAGGATACTCGGTGTCCGATGTTGAGAATGTTGAAATTTTCAAGGTATTGTCTAATTCTCTCTCCTACAACATGTTCGAAGAAAGATTTTTTTACCTCACTTCTAAATATATTTCGTAATTGTAGAAGCAATAACAACTTCTACAAAGTATAACAGTAGATGTGCACTTTTCTGTGCTATTGTAATGAAGCGACGGTGTTTTTTCAAGAAACCCCAAACCGCAAACTTCAATGCATATGGAACAGCCATATAAAAACTGGGCAACCTTTAAGGTGTATCCACACGACGGACCACGGACTGGGACGCGGAATGGTCACGTGGTGTCGATCGCGCACGGTCTGGCTAGGTCCGGCCCGCGACAGCATCGTCTGGCAGATGGCCTCTGCATTGGAGCTATTGAAATGTTCACCCCTGCCTAGCTTTCACTTGTCCAAGAAAGCTCTTTTCGTACCATGATACAGCGAAGGGTTTTCGGTGCAACGAAACCAGTACACCACACGCTAAAACAGCAGAGCATCAGCATCCGCCTCGCATTCGGGAGGTACCGGGTTCGATCCCTGGTGCCGCCGGTTACCCACCGGTTTTTAAATGGGTACAAGCTTTCCTCCGGCCTGGTGCTCGGCTCTTCTGGGGTGAAATGCTTGGGAAAAAGGTGTCACGGCCCAAATAGTTGCGCCGATGTGGCAGTGATTCGTTCCGCCATCGGACAACAATAAGTCCGCCTTGCGCGGCAACAGCCCATTATGTGGCCCCTTTTTTTTTTTCAGCACGGCCTTTGCAGACCATGGTTGTTCGAAACTAAGCCCCCGAGGGAGCACAGCAGGGTTAGCAGAGCCTCTCCCAAACGCACACCCCTGAAAGAGCCGGGCGCCGGGCCGGGGGACGCTTGTACCCAATTTTACCGGTGGGTGTCCGGCGGCGGGTTTCGAACTGACCACCTCCCGCAGCCGAGACGGGCGCCCAAACCGGTAACTGGAAAAGAATCGGATGGGGAAGAAACTCGGATGGAGCATACGTCGGTGTAAGGGTGTATTGCTTATGCCTCACCCGGGCCGCAGCTCGGTGATATCAGCCATAAAAATCTGTCCCTAAGAGGTGTTTCATAAACGAGAGCCCTCCCTATAGAAACTAATGCACAATCAAAATTACTGGTTAATGAGCCTTACATCGTATGGACATTATTAAAATACATTTCACCAGAGGCTACAAAGCATTCACACACGTACACAGAGGGGCTGTTTCTGAACTTTACCTTTGGCATAGGCTACGTTTCAACAGTTTGCCATGTTCTTACTGCATAATAACTTGAATGCCAGTTGATGGTTTGATTTGGTTTATGTGTCTTAACGTCCCAAAGTGACTCAGGCTATGGCACACGCCATAGTGGAGGGCTCCTGAAGTTTCGGAGATCTGGCGATCTTTAAAGTGCACTGACATTGCACAGAGCGCGGTCACCTAGATTTTAACCACTAAAGAAAAGCGCCCACGAAGGCCCGGATTCGATCCCCCTTTCTTGGGCTAGCAGTCGAGCATCCTGACCACTATGCCGCCCCGTTGGGGCATATTAAATACTGAAACAGACCAATGCGTTGTAAGAGTAGAATTTAAAATAAAATAGATGTTCCCGTTTCTTAAATGAGAATCAATGAATCTTAAAATTACATGTTTATACTTAAAGGCGTCTCTACAGTACTCCCGGTCACAAATATTTATTAAAGTTTGCAAAACGGTTGTACTTGCTGCTCTAAATAGTGTAGTATTTATGCTGACGACATTACACTATGGATCAGCCGGGGTAGCGATGCCGTAATTGAACACACGCTACAAGAGGCGGTGGACACGATCGTGCGGTTTGTAGCAGAACGTGGACTTACATGCTCGCCGGAAAAATCAGAATTCTTAATTTACAATCCACGGTGCCTGCGGAAAGAGCGTAAAGTGGATATACAGATTTCGGTACAAGGACATCAAGTTCCCCAGGTATCGCAGATCCGTATATTAGGTCTCCTTCTCCAAGATAACGGCTACAACGGAGAAACTATTAAAAAGCTTGAGCGGCATGTATCTCAAACAGTTAGCCTCATCCGCCGAGTTTCGAGTAAAGGCAGAGGACTAAAGGAAAAAAATCTTCTGCACGTAATCCAGGCATTTATCATTAGTCGAATCAGCTATTCTACGCCATACTTACCCCTTAAGGCAGCAGAACGACAGAAATTAGAGAGCCTCACCCGCACAAGTATTAAAAGAGCCCTTGGACTCCCGCGCTGTACTTCCACCGCTAGCCTCCTGCAACTGGGCATCCATAACACATGGGATGAAATCGCGGAAGCGGTACGCACTTCACAGGTAGAACGGCTCCGCCTAACCGCCGCAGGCAGATCCATTCTAGAAAAACTGGGCATCGACACTTGGGGAGGCGCTCAGACAAAATTTGAAATAGACATGGCTGTACGGGACAGGCTATGGATACCTCCGCTGCCAAAAAACATGCATCCCGAACACCATACGGAGCGTCGGGAAAAAAGAGCTCAAATGCTCAGTAGGAAATTTAGCCGCTTGCCGCCGGAGGAAGTAGCCTTTGTAGATGCTGCCGGAGGGGCAAGCTCCTTTATGGTTGCAGCGGTATCGAATGGGTCGGGTAGACCGATCACCGCGGTCACCCTGAAAACTAGATCTCCTGAGGCAGCTGAGGAAGTGGCTGTAGCTCTAGCCTGCGCCCAGACAAAGGCGCGTTTCGTGATCTGCGACAGCAAAACTGCCATACGAAATTACAGTCGTGGGTTTATTGCTCCCCAGGCAATTCGAATATTACAGCAATCACCAATCTCGAGAACTATACAGCTGATTTGGACTCCATCGCACACTGGTGTTCCCGGCAACGAATCCGCCCATGCCATGGCTCGAGGGCTCTACCACCGAGCCGGTGGCAGAGAGGGCGGACTTGGAGCGGGGACCATAGAGTGTGCCAAATCTTACACAGAAATTCTGCAGCATTATAGACTCAGTAGACGGGTGGCTGCTGCGCCAGCCCCTACCCTAAATTTCAGGCAGGCCGTCGCCTGGCGTCGCCTTCAGACTGGGACATTTCCGCACCCGCTCCTGGTGAGCCATATGCTCCCAGGAGAAAGATCTGAATTGTGTGCAAACTGTGACTCGAGAGGGACCCTCGAACACATCCTCTGGGACTGCCCCTTTTCTCCCGGGAGGGGTCTAAATCTGACGCCGCAACTCTGGGAGACCATGCTGCGCTGCTCGGACCCTAAGCTCCAGCTAGCCGCCATCCAGCTGGCCTGGGACGCCGCCGGCCAACAACGTCTGCCGGCCTGCGTCTGAGGCGGGGCACCCGCCATCCATCCCAAGCGACGGAGGGCCGGAGCCTCTTCATCCGCTGGAATCAGTAAAAAGCTCTGCTCTCTCTCTCTCCAGAGTACACTGCAGTGAAGGTGGCTACAAATTTCAAAAACAAAAGATCCCCAGGTGGTCGAAATTACTCTGTAGCCCTCCACCACGGCTCCCCATTCTCTCTTTCCACTTACACTCTCCCCTTCTACCCTTCCCTTACGGCGCGGTTCAGGTGCCGACAGAGCAAATGTGAAAAATACTGCGCCTTTCCCTTACTGTGAATCAATTATATATATAAAAAACGAAGAACAGTTAAGGAAAGCATCAGTTCAGTAAGGAAAATTTCGGAAATCGGACATGTATATCGCGTGACCACTGCCAGGGCTTGTATATAGTTGTCCTTTCGGAGGGGACGATCTTAGGTGTGCAGGCTAATACAGCTTGTATGAAAAAATGTTTCTTGGAGATGGTTTTTTATGACCTAGGAGGCCGTGGCCGTTTGACCTAAAAATGAAAACAAAAATGCATCAGTAGCAACAAGTACAATGTGATGTGCGCCTATGTGCCAGAAAACTCCATACAACCCAACACAACAATTTGATGTGCTATCAAACACAAAATTTTGGTGATTTGCAAATGTTACCTTTCAGCAATGCAAAACTACGTTTCGCCTCCATCTGCAGTAAAAGAGCCGGTTATCGAGGGTGTCACCTCTTACGCACCAGGCTCTCTTTGGACATGCATGTCTTTTATTTATATATTGATAACGCAACGGTGGAAACCTTGAGTTTTTCTTTATCAGGCGAATCTATTCACTTGCTTTCCCCGAAGCACATTTAATTATGAAGGCTGACTCTGAAGAATCGCGTACTTATCGTCGCGCGTTTGCTTAGGCTGCTGCGATGGTCGTCGGGCCTCCCGACTGTATTCTGCGTGGCGCGCCAGTGTTGTATGGCACCTATTACCTATCAATGGACGTTGTCTATCGAGATGAATGTGCAAACTTTCTCACACTCACCTCTTCCCCGATATAAAAGTAAAAGGGGGAATAGGAAATTTAATAGATCACATGATCATACTAATGTGCATAGGAACAGGGACCATACAGAGCTTTGGCTTATGGCCGCACCATAGATTTCTTGCCTATGTGTCAGTACCAGTCATTTCAGTCATTCATTCGTGTCCGACTCTTCTTGACCCTATAGAACATATCACGCCACGCTTTCCGGTCTCTCCCCGTCTTCCTAACATCACATAACTTCATCTGCACCGCCTCGAGGATACCATCTAACCATCGCGTTCGCTGCCTACCCCTTCTCCGGTGACCCTCAATCGTCCCCAACATCAAACCTTTCTCCAGCGACTCCTCTCTTCTCATCAGATGACCAAAGTAGCTGAGCTTAACCTTAAGAATTTGACCCTCCAATGAGCAGTCAGGGTTTATATTCGATAATATCGACTGATTTGATCTTCTGGCAGTCCAAGCAACTCTCAAGAGTCTCCGCCAGCACCACAATTTAAACGCGTCAGTTCTTCGGCGGTCAGCCTTCTTCACAGTCCAACTCTCGCATCCATACATCACAACTGGAAAGACCATAGCACGAGTTATACGGATCTTAGTTGGCAGTCTAATGTCTGCTCTTTATTAGGCGGACAAGGCTAGCCATGACGCTCTTTCCCATAAACAGACATCTCCTAATTTCATAGCTGCAGTCTCCTTCCGAGGTAATCTTGGAGCCCAAGAAGAGAAAATCTGTCTCTGCTTCCACTTCTTGTCCTTTGATGCTCATCCAGGACACGATAGGGCAAGATGCCATGATATTTCTTTTTAATGTTCAGTTAAACCCAAACGTCTCACTCACTTCTTGTACGCGCATCAGAAGGTTTTTGAGTTCCACTTCACTTTTTGCCATTAAAGTGGTATCATCCGCATTGATACGTTTTCCAGCAATCTTCACTCCAGCTGAAGACTTGTCCAGACCGGCTTTCCTCATGATGCACTCAGCATATAGGGTAAATAGGCTGGGCGACAGTATGCAGCCTTGTCTCATTCCTTTCTCAATCGGAAATCAATCAGTAAACCCGTGCCCAATTCTGACTGTGGCCTCTTGCCCTTCATACAGGTTCCTGAGGAGACAGATGAGACGAATTGGAACTCCCATCTCTTGGAGAGCTTGCCACAATCTACTGTGATCTAGGCAGACAAACGCTTTCGCATAATCAATAAAGCAGAAGTAGATGGGTTTCTGGACCTCTCTTGCTTTTTGCATGATCCAGCGAAGGTTGGCAATCTGGTCTCTAGTTCCTCTGCCATTGCAAATCCCAGCTTGCACGTCCGGAAGCTCCCGATCCACATACTGCTGCAGCCTACCTTGGAGGATTTTCAACATCACCTTGCTAGCATGCGAAATAAGCGCGATCGTGCGGTAGTTGGAACAATCTTTGGCACTGCCTTTCTTTGAAATGGGGATGTAAACTGACCTCCTCTAATCCTGTGGCCACTGGGCAGGGTTATCCAAATTTGGTTGAGGTTTTGAAGGAACTCATCTGGAATGTCATCAATTCCGCTAGCTTTGTTCTTAGCAAGGCTGGCTAAGGTCCATTCAACTTCACTCTTCAGGGTGCCTGGCTCGCGATTAGTAATCACAACAGTTTTATGTTGGGTTTGCACATCCGGGTCCTTCTTGTAGAGTTCTGCTGTGTATTCCTGCCACCTCTTCTTTATCTCTGAGGCTTCAGTGAGGTACCTGCCTGGTTTGTCCTTTATCACGCCCAGTTTAGCACAGAAGCTTCCTTTGATATATTTGATTGTCTTATACAGAGCTCTTGTCTTCGTCAATTAGCTGTTGTCCTCATCTGCTTGGCTTTGTATTTTCAAGAAGGCATTCTTATCACTCCTTGCTATTTTTATATCGGCCATCAAAGTAGAACCACAACGAGGACCACCATTTTGATAAAATTTTGGTGCGCACGCTTGACGCAGAATATTCAAACTGGTGTCAAATGACGCGGTACCTGCTTAAGAACGAAACGTCTTATTGAACGACTGTCTAAAGTAGGTGGGAGAGTCGCACCGACGACCCTTCTAGCTTATGGCGGATATTTGGCCGGCCTTACAACCGAAATTTTTATCACGTAGGATTTTGGATTCTACCAAACGATTTTTTGCCTCGTTAAGATGCACACGCTTATATTGCTTAATACTTGAGATAACGAATAAATGTTCCGGATATGCCGAATGTGCTTGTAATTCGCAATATTAATACGCACACCACAGCGTAGACAACGGTGCCTATGAACTGCAAGGAATAGTTCCTTTTTAGCACAGAAATATCCAAAGTGTCGTCAAACGTCCTGCCATGTTCTGGAGGATAAAATTATTGAGATTTAGCTCGAAATATATGTGGGATTCCCACCGACATTTCCCATCGCAAACCGTACATTTTGAGGAGCTTCAGACATTATTCTGGTTATAATAATAGATATAAGGAAGAAGTATACCGGACATAACGAAAGTGGCTGTAGCTTGCAATAGTGGTGCTGACTTCTAAGCAAGACGCAGACAACGGACACGCAAGTATACAGGGTAAGCACTATTAACTGCTTGCTTTATTGACGGTTAGCCAATGAGAGGAGGAAGAAGTAGAAGTTATATTTTCTGCGCCTTTCAAGCTAGGTAGCATGCCGACTATGATATACTGCTAACTAAATGATAAAAAACGATGGACAGGCTGTGAGGGATGTCACATAAAGCATAGTGTATAATTCCTTGCATGCACAGATGCCATTATACGGAGTACGATTCAAATCTGGAAAAATTACAGGCGAAACGAGAACTGAACGTAAGGCTGCCTGAACATGAAAACTCGTCAGAATAGAACCCCTTCCTCGAACCTGTTACTAGCCACAAGCTCCATTTGCACCCTCCTTGTAAGCCCTTGTTCAATAAAGTTTCAATCTCTGCAAGAAAGGAGAAAACTTAACCAGAGCATTTAAAGAAATCCCCATTATTTGCAAGAATTCTTACGCATGCGATAGTACTCCATCGGTCATTTCATCATTCAGGCGCGCAACATTTCATATCTCGACGAAGTTCGTTATGTGCTAAAATGCGCACTACTTGGTTTCCAGAAATTTTGTACCAATACGCGTTATTCCACTGCCGTCAATAATCAGCGTTTCCCTGCCTACTCGTTTTTTATTTATCCGTTGAGCTGTATCTTGTTTAAAACCTTGGACCAACTATCTCAACTCTCAGTTTTATTGCAGTACTGCTGAAGTACATGGTGCTGCTTGAAGTTTCCATAGCTAAAACTCTTACTTCGAGCAATGAGTCAGTGTTAGCGAAAATGTTGTGTAAAAAAAGCCTCATTCGACGTGGTGAAGAAAATGGCAACGAATCAATGAATAGCTGAGGTTACGTCAGACCACTATCTCTAGCCTGGCTATAACTAAAGTTGAACTCCAAGCTCTTAGGTTCATAATAAATATCCTCACAGTTAGCATTAGGTTTCCTTATTAATGATGAAAAGGTGCACGAGTCATAAATGGCGGTACGCCCTCATCCTAATGGAAAATAAATTACGATAAAATTTGTGATCGACCAGAATGCACCTTCAAAAATACCATCATTTGATCAACGGTGCGTTGCAGTGCGAAGATGCCTTGCCTACCGGTTGTTGCTGCTAGCTCAAGCCCACTTGTGGCTCCGGCGCTTCCGTCTTTGTATGTTGTTTTTATTATACCGAATAAAGATTATGATAATAAACAATATTGGTATTATTTTTAATAAAGTGCGCAAAGCTTCTGCAAGCTCCATTAGTGATGGCACCAGTCTAAGAAGATACGTAGCGATAGTGACGTGCCGTCTCAGCGGCCTGTAATTATGACAGCCTTTATGACATCTGATGCACTTTATGAATTTCATTTAATGCCCTTTGGGCTGTGAAATGCACCCGCGACGTTCGAATGATACGTGGCCTAAAGTGGGAAATTTGCAAGTGCTACCTAGATGACGTATTCTATGGAAAGGCATTTAAAGGCCGTATTGATGGCTTATTCTTGTGCTGACTGTATTCGAATCGCCGGGATAATTTTAAACTGTACAAAGTGTCATTTTGAAAAGCGGAAGACGTTACCACCTGAAGTTTTAGTGGATCAGGATGGTATTTGTCCCGAACCTCAACAAATTACTGCAGTGCGTGTAAAACTTCGTAAAACTAAGGAAGCTTCCTGAGGCTATGTTCATATTATCACGGGCCCACATTCCCGAATTCTTGGCGGACAACAGCCTGTATCATAGCTATTGTTGCCTCTGCAGGAGGTGATGTAAGTGTAACAGGAGTCAAAGCCTCGATTTCCCTGCGGACGATGGTAGTGAGGTTGTTCTGACTTGAAGGCTGCTGCAAAGTGGGCACATCGGCACATGAGGATGTAGTCGCCCTGTTGGGAAGGCGCTCAAACCGATGAACGATGTGGCGCTGCTTCGCATGTTCAAAACGGCGACATACTTGCTGGACTAAGTCCACCTTAGAGCAGCCTTTGCAGAGAAGCATATTCAATGCGTCATCAGCGATACCCTTAAGTATATGGCCCACTTTATCATCTTCGGTCATGGAGGTGTTTACCTTTCGACAAAGGGCCAGGACGTCCTATACGTAGGCGAGGTATGACTCGGTTGACGATAGAGCACGAGTAACCAGGTCTTTTGTTGGGTGCCAGAGCTCGCCCAATTGGTTTGCCGAACAAGTCCTGCAGTTTTTGTTTGCAGATGTCCCAAGTAGGCATCTCCTGTACGTGGTTGGTAAACCAGGTATTCGCCGTTCCCTCTACATAGAAGATGATGTTTGCAAGCATTATGCCAGCATCCCACCGGTTATTCTTGCTGCACCTTTCGTATTCGTTGAGCCAATCTTCAACATCTTTCTTGTCTTGCCGTTAAAAATAAGCGGATGGCGGATTTTGGTTAAGACCATGGGGGCAGCTGGAGTTTCCGTATCGGGTGATGCATCCTGCGATGCCATGCTTACTGTGGTAGACTGTGGGGTGAGCTCTTGGAGATGGCGTCACTTCGAAAATTCATATTTCTGACGCGGAACTGCGAGAAGCTGTAGCAAGGGGGATAGAATGCACCTCCACCAAGGTATTACGGGGTAGTTCAGCTTGGAGCAGAGGGCGGACACGGAAGACAAGGCTTTCAAACAACAGACGTTTTCTGCCGGCACCAGCCGACACTGCTCGAACGTCGTCTTCTCCGAAGCTCACGAGGGTCTTCTTCTTCTTTCCTTATCCGCATATCAGTGCATGCACCGCCTAATTTACAGTATGTCTGCCGTTTCATCCAAAGATTCACCCAAATTGCTCCATTGAATTGTTTGGTCCAAAAAGCACTCCATTTGCTTGGCCCCGAGAAGGCGAGTCATCCTTTCATCATCCGAGACGACCCAAGGTTCTTCTAACCTCTAGTCCTGTTTTATACCATTCCGATTCGGCTGCTATCACCGATGGTGACGCGGATGCGAGCGGCGTCGGCGTTGGGGTGGTGATCGTCCAGCTCCAGAACGGTGCCCAACCTGTTATCGCGTTGCAACCCGCACTCTAACGAAAGTCGACGGCAACTACCCAGTAACGGAAGGGAAATGTTTCACTGCCATCGCTGTTCACAAGTTCCGACCCTATCTGTACGGCCGCCGCTTCAACATAATTACTGATTATCACTCTCTGTATTAACCTGTTGCCCTGCTCGACCCTTCAGGTCGACTAGCTCGCCGGGCGTTACGTCCACAAGAATACGTTTTCTGTTTCCTATGAGAGCGGTCGCCACCACGCAGACGCTGTATGTTTGTGCGGATTTCTTCTTCATAGTAGGCGTCGGTGAATACGATCTAGGCGACTGTCTGGTGCCTATTACATAAACATTGCCTGACCTCGTTAAATTACAGCAACTGCAATTTCAAGACCGCCCTCTGATTATTTCGTTTGATAAGGCGCGGAAGCCAGCACCTACATCATCCTTCGTTTTTTCGAGATGGCCTACTCTTCAAAAACAACTACGCTGCTGGCGATGCAACTCTGCTGCTCGTCATCCCGGCTTCTGTTCGCGGTGCCGTCCAACATGCGATGCATGGCAGCACTTGAGGTCATTTAGGATTCACGCCACATAAACCAGTAACAAAACAGAATTCTGCCCGAATATTGGCCAAGCAATTGTCACCCCGCAGTATACACGCATCCATTCTCCACATCAGGGGGCATATCATACGACCGAGTGCTGCTCTCAAAGAGGTCAAACAGGAGAGTGATCGCTTAGATTAGGTGCGCCAGTCAGAAAAAGGAGCATTTGGAAAGTTAGTAAACTGTGTAGTAGAGTGGAGGGAACATAAACTCGATCTATTCGGCTCACGTCACTATAAATTCTTCTCCTTGAAGGGTGGCCCGAGCATCTTATAACCCAAAGATCCCACAGGTTTTCCAAGTTCCGTGGTATAATATTTAGATTCGCTCCGACCGTGCCACCTGATGTCGCGCCACTAATGTAGTACACAGGTGAAGTCCTCAATGAGGACGTAAGGCACGTCGTCGACGAAGTGTGACGCGATGGAGCGGAATAACTCGTTCGCTAAACTACGCATGACGGGCGCGTCTATGTTAACGAAAAGAGTCCTGCGGCCGTCAAGGAAAAAGTTCATGGCAATCACATGATCACATGACCGTCGACTCCGAAAGTACCTTCTGCACTGATACTGTACGCCGCCGTGACAAAAGTAACGCCCACATAGCAAAACAACGCGTTCTTATAAATAAAAAAGACGTCTACATTAAAACGTCAACGAAAGCAAGTAATGTGGGCAGAGATACGAATATTGCATTTCTTCAGGAACAAAATATCCGCTCGATGAAGGGGCCCAAGGTGAAGCACCTCCCGTTACTTTTCGGGCTGACGGAAGCCTGGAGCTTTAACAGAAATAAACCGAGGCTGGAGCATTACTGAGAAGAAATCAACCATAGCGATGGGCATATTATGAGCAAAATATACGGCCAGCAGACAAGGCCAGATACAAACTCACGGTAAAGTTCGCCAGGAGAGTTGTGAGGACGAAACAGCATGTCGGCGTTGGGGGGACGCTCGGAGTGAAGGTGTAGCTTCACGCTGAAGTTGCTGTTGAGAGTCGCACAGCAGTGGCAGGAAGTAGAGGTGCGCTGAGAATCAGCGATGAATACAGCGCAAGTGCAAACACCGTCACAAACACGCATTCACGCACTTGCGACGACCTCACAGTCCATTGTTCCTTAGCAGTACCGATGAAGAAGCAGCAGAAATCAGTTGGAAGCGATAAGTAGCAGCTGCCGTGAGGCGCCGACATAGCAGCGCCTATTCCAGTGTGCAGTGCAGAGAAGAAAAGGGCTGCTTCGAACGGCAAGCCTAGAAGAAGACCCCGTGATGGCTACGAGTCGGCGTCCGATAAATCTATCTCGGTGCCGTCTGCTGACATTGTCCACCAATTCTTTGGCGCCGACGCCCCGGATGACAATACTCCGCTCTTCACTGACGATATAGGTGACGCTTAGCTCCCTCTGCCAAGTGTAATTTTGATGCATGTCTGACGCCCATGCGCTGTACTTTCGGGGCGCACGGGCAATGTTGCCACAGATATTTTCCCACTCATTTGGCTCCTTGTTTCGTCCTACGGGTGTAGAGGAGTGGCTCATTAAGTGCATCCTCGATTGAACCGGGATTGGCGGGTGGGACAGCCGATGGTAGCTGCTCCCCAGGTCGCACGTGCTGTACAGTAGTAGCATGCGAGGAGAAGGCCACAGGGTTGGCTGCGTCTAACTGAGTGTCGAGTTTGTGGAAGAGTGGCGCGCATATACGCGTCCTCATTGGATGTTAGAGCTCAGGTTGGCTCTTCAGACTGGAATTTCGATGTGACTGTCAATGCGTCGTCTTCTTCCGTGTTGTCGACGGCGGTACCGGGTAGCTTGGCCCACTCTGCGCCAAGTTGTTTGAAACCGCAGCAGCAGCCTTGTAGGAGTTCGGCAACACAGAGTTCACTGTCAGGTGATCGCCGCCACAGCGACAGCACACGGAACGACAGCTCGCAGTGTCGTGACCGCAAGCGCCACATCCCTCACATCGCACGGAAGTGCAGGCAGCACTAAAGTGCTCCTCAGCTCCGCATCTCGAACAGACACACTTCAGGCCTCGGTACTCGAGCATGACGCGGGAGCCGCTGGCCATCAAATATTTGGGCAGCGATCGCACTGTCTCGAGCTCGAGGAGGCGCGTCCCATTCCGGATGTGACCTTTGAACTTGAAGACTACCTCTGAGACGGAGCGGACCTCCCATACCGAGAAAACGCCGCGGTGACGGCATCGGCGCTGACGCACGGGTGGACACGGTACACCGTAATGTAAACCACTGGAGCGCCCGTTTGCGCCAGCAACACTTCTTTTCCGGCAATCAGCAGGATGCATCTCACCATTATGCTGTTTTTCTGTGCCATGGATGACACAGCTGCCAAGAGACGAACATCGCCGATGTGCTGCACATGTGCAGCCCCCGACACCAAAACTTCCTCGATGGTATCCATGAGTCATCCGTCGGAACAGGCTCCGGCATACTGGAGGTGAAGCACTCCACCTTGGAAGGGCGTTGCGCGTGTGTTGGACGCTCCATACTCTAAAGAAACATCCGAGGAGCCCCGGCAGGAGCGTGGCGCCTGACAGCAGCAAAACAAGCGAGAAACCCGGAGAAGCGGTGGGCGGATCCGGGGTCCACTTAACAGAAACTTTCTGGGAGCTTCTGAGCAGAAAATGAGCTCGTCCGTCATCGAAGAAAGTATGCCCGTTTCACTTGTCAGTGCAGTTTCAACGCAGCGAGGAAAACCGCGAACGGTGACTAGCATACACTGGAACATTATAAAAACACATGCGCGTGGCTGGAATCATTCAGGATACATCTCGAAGCATGTTCTGCAACAAATGAAATGATAAAGCTGCGTCTCGAGACAACGAGCATAAACAAAGAGTTCTTATCGATCTGTGCGACACAATCGCAGTGATAAGCAACCATTACGGCGCCTGTTAAAAAACACCAGAGATTTGAATGGTTTGAGGCGATAAACTAACAAGGGCGATCTAGTATCTAGATGCGATGGGACTTAATTATGTGCGCAAAGCTGGCACGGTTTCTAAGCAACCGACAGGGAGCCTGGTCTGTCCCGCCACTGAAGGAGACTGAGCTAGTCCCGGCCTAACAGTTTAGGCAGCGATACAGAATTAACAATTTTATATGATAAAAATATTTCAGTGTATAACTCTCATGTTTAGAAGTTTGTGTGGTATATAAAAAGCGCATTGCAGGCATAAAATTATCATTTGAGTATTTGTGCAAAAACAAATTAGTCGATGAGCAATGCTTCCAGTAAATGCCACGCTCTTGCCGTATGAATCCGTTAGCGCTGATGCAGTCTTTCGCTGCTTTAAAGGGACACTAAAGACAGCTAAAGATGGTATGAAAATCTAATAAACTACATTTGGTGACACTGTCGCCGCATATCTGGCAGCAAAAAATCGAATAATTGCTGAGATATTGCGATAAGAAGTTGAGGTTTTTTTCTTGTTCCCGCCGGTCGAATTCAAACTGTGGCCTCCAACTACGTAGTTGGAGTTGAGTGACGCACAGTATGACGTAAGCGGAGACTCCGTGATAGCTAGCGAGCCGGCGCGGCCCGTGGCGTCCCTCAAAGGCCAACTTGGCAACAGCGTACTCGCAATGACGGCCTCAGCCGAAATAAATAAAACGATGAAGAGAGCAATTTACCGAGCGATGGGCCCATAAAGGAAGAAAAAAAAACATAGAGCGCTTGTAATGCACAATACTTTACATGTTTCTCAAGCTTTTGCGCTCCTTCTTGCACTGTGTATAAACAAACCGAGCCCTCGGTCATCGCAACGCTTCCTGACATGTTTACATACAAATAAGATTTAGTTACCAGCAAAATAGTGTCCTCGCTGCTGCGCTTGTCAGTTCTGAAGCTTCGTCGCACTTTTTTTCTTCAAGGTTTGTGCTACAGCTCCGTGTTCAGCGAAAATTACGTCCACGGTAGCAGAACATGACCGAAGTGCCGGCGCCACTACATTTGCCAGCGCTGTGAAATTCCACATGTTAAAATGGATGCATAGGCATCCAGAACATTAGTTGCAAGGCGTGAAAGCAGGCAGCATGCGCCGATGATCAAGAAGTTGTAATTTTTAGACCGGCAGCAGAAACACTTTATTGTAAATGGAGCATGACATGAAAACAAGAAATATTTCCGACTTCCTTGTGGCGTGAAGTAAATTGGGAAAAAAGTGCCGGTTTCTGGCATGGAGACTGGGATGTTACGCCTGAATACTTTTCTCGTTTGCAATGGTCAAAATTGCCGACCCAGTATTTAGGCGTGCCGCTTGAATCGTACCAAGATCCCACCCCATTCTGGGCTGGCCAAGCAGAGAGAGCGAGAGAGAAAGCTGATTCACGGCAGGGCAAGCCGTTGTCAATGTTCTCACGCGCTTATGTGTGCAATGTTTTCCTTGTGGCAGAGATATGGTACGTAATGAATGTGCTTTCGGCGACACGTGTTAGCATTCAAAAAATTCATCGTGTCTTTGCCGTTTTCATGTGGGCATCAATATGGGAAAAGTGCAGCAGAACCAACCTTTTTCTGCCTGTTAAGGCGGGGGGCTTGGGCCTTGTGCATCTCTTTTTGCGACAGGTTGTCTCGCGTTTTTTTTTCCTTCGTGATCAAAACGACAAATTCTTGAGGACGGTCATGCAAGTACGACTGTGTAAAATGCTTCCAGAATACGTTGTCTGTTCTGGTGAGAATATGAGTGGCGCTTTAAAAGGGTACATGCGCGAAGTTGTCTTGTCTTTCAGAATGTTGCATGCGCGTTTTTCAATGGAATACTTGAGCAAAGTGTGTAAGAAGAAGCTGTACAAAGATCTTCTGGATGTGATGATACCGTTGCCGATTTACCGTGCACCACACCGTGGAGGCCCCGGACAGGATGTCTTAAAGCGTGTGGAAAAGATGCCAGTTAGGCCTTCAGTTAAAACGTTCTTCTTTAAGCTACATTCCCTGGACAACAGACTGTCTCCTTTGCAAAAAACCAGAGACAATCGAGCACGTCTTTCTGGATTGCTGGGACCCAGTCTTTCACTGGGATGTTCTCCAGAGAACACTAAAGAAAGACCTTCCGTTAGATCCGTATGGCATACGGTTCCTTCCAGTCGAGAATGAGGGTATTCCTTTGGATTTAGTCATGGTCCTGAGCCTCCACAGCCTGTGGAAAACAAGGATGCAAGTGCAACATGCAGATGTCAACACGCGTTCTGTACGCGAGAACTTTATCGAGAGTGTGCTGCTCCTTAGAGAAACGTATCGGGTGCTTTCTGATCCACCTGACTGGATCAGTGTGCTCGATGAACTGGCTGTCCTCAAAAAATTTTAAACCTTTCGTGACAGCCGAAGTCTGGTTGTTGCGAGTTTTACCATTATCGTGGATCTTTTTTGAATTGATGTGAACTCAAAACAGGCAATAAAGAAAAAAAAAGCGGCGTAGCCGAGCGCTTAGCGCCGAACGTTGCGGACCAAGCGGTAGCGAGTTCGAGTCTTTCCGCTTCTTGTGTTTTTTTTTTTATTTTACAAATCGATTTTTTTTTAACCTTTTGTAATTTATTTCTGGTGCTTCGTTATTTTTAGTTTTTACTTTTTACCCGAGGCCCTTTTTTTCGCCGGGCGACGAGCGCAATATCTCGACGCTCTCCTTGGTATGAGCGGCAAGTATGCCCCTTTAGTTTACGACGCCTGCAAATAGCACGTTGAAGGTCTTGTTGACGCAGTATATGTTGGTCAGATGTGCCATGATTTAGTGAACAATTGAATGATAATGCGTTTTTCCTTCGGTACTTAGCATATGTATGCTTTTCGTGGCGTACGTAGCTGCAGTCAAGCGGTCAGGTCGCAGTCGATGCGGCAAGGGCGGCGATATGTTGGCGCAGAAGTGTGAACGAAGGAGTGTGTCGGCGGTAGCGGATTTCGCTCGCTCGTGCCTCTGAGTGCTCAAATGGGAACCATCAAGGCGCATCTGCTGCTCCAAGCTCGTAATTCAGGCGCTGCAGGTTCAAACAAACTACCCGAGTGCGCACGAAATGCCTGAGCCGAAACATAACCAAAACTGCAGTGGGCGCCTGTGGCGCCTCCAAGTATATTTTTGTATTTGCCTTGCAACGTTTACGTTGTCTTTTCGCCGTCGTTTACGTATGATAAAAGCGTGTTATCATGTTTGAGAAAAAACGTACTACCGCATTCAAACATGCAACGTAATTCGCATTTGTCAGCCTTCGGCATCCCTAGCGCGTCACGTGATTTGTAGTTGCGAGCCTCGGCCGTTTGGCTGTGGTGGCGATACCTGTATTTCTGTTATTCTTCTTTACTACCTTATAACAGCTCTGTTTTTAGTAAGAGTGGTCTTTTTGTAATCAGGAACTGGCATTCTATCGATGCAAACCCACTTCCTTTCTCTCTTTAGTGTCCCTTTAAAATGGAGTCTAGAGGAAACATTCTTATACGCCAGAAGAGAAGGTTATCGACACGCGGCTCCATTGCTCTCAAAAACCGTGCTAGCTCAATACATTTGCAAGAGGTTGATTCGGGAAATATGTAGTCAGTGAACTAGTCCCGCTCACAATATCTCTTTAACTTGTTTTCCTGTGTGCGTTTTGTGGAATTAACTTGACTGAACCAAGGAACAAGAGCCAATTCTAGACCGGCTGAGTCATTGACTAGGCACTACGTCCTTCTTTAACCGAGTCTAAGTCGAAGCTGGAGCAAGCCACACCAGAGACCCGCGAGAGGCGACAGAATTGCACGAACCCCAAAACGCGATGCCTAAATACTGCGCTGGTGTTACGAAAGCGGGAAAGTGGAAATGTGATACTCGAGATCCCACAAGCGACCTCTCTTTCGGGTAACTGAGACCTTGCAAAGAGTAGCGGGCTCACTGTCGGTCACTGAGAGCTTGTAAAGAGTAGCGGTTTCTCCGTCGGGTCCATGAACGCTTGCAAAGAGTCGCTAACGAGGTCTGCTGGAGTAAAGGGGGACTGATATCCGGAGACAGGAATGACGCTCTCGTGCGGACAGACGAAAAAATCACTTGATGCTAATTATGTCACCATATTGTAACAGTTGTTACACAGAAACAACTACTGTGGCCGCTGAGTGAGAGCAGTGAGACAGATGAACCAGCGAACGAAGGCACCAGGAACGGGGCCCACAATTCAACGTCCTCTACTTCTACCAATTGCGCTCCTCCTTCTTCACCTCTAATGCATGTGTCACTGCCCCCTCCTCTGGAGCATCGCCCCGATGCGGTGTTACCGTGGGACAGAAGAGCGGGGAGAAAAAGCGTTCAAGAGTTACACAACGAGTCTGGCATCACAGAATAGACTACATGTAGCCTGAAAGTCAGTCGGGGGTTCGCTCGTAGTATGGCTTCATTCACACCACATGCACAACGTCACTGCGCTTGCCGTTGTGCGATGAATGAGCCGGCGAGGCTGGTACAACTTCATACGTTACGTCGCTGAGGCGGCGGACAAGGTAAGGGCCGAAGTAGCGGCGCAGTAACTTTTCGGACAGCCCGCGGCGACGAACGGGCGTCCAGGTCCACACATAGTCACCCGGGTTGTATGTAGCGTCATCATCAGCCTGACTATACCCACTGCAGGTCGAAGGCCTCTCCCATATTTCTCCACTTAACTCTTGAGTATGTAACGTAGCGGCGTCTAAGGTTGTAGCGGTCAGCATCGATCTGCTGCTGGCGGTGAATACGCTGTCTGGCCAGTTGCCGCGCTTCTTCCGCGCGCTGAACATAAGTGGCGACATCGACGTCAAGTTCAGTCTCACTGTCAGGAAGGTCCACGGCTAGCATAGCATGCAAGAGGGTGGTTACGTGGCGACCGAAGACTAATTCAAACGGAGTGAACCTTTCTTGTTGCACAGTATTATACGCGAACGTTGCGCATGCAAGAATTTGGTCCCATGTTTTGTGCTCGACATCAACATACATGGAAAGCATGTCGGTCAAGGTCCTGTTGAGGCGTTCCATCAAGCCATTTGTCTGTGGGTGGTAGGCTGTTGTACGTCTATGGCTGGTGTACATGAACTTCAGTACAGCCTGAGTTAAGCGAGCCGTAAGTGTAGCTCCACGGTCGGTAACAATAGCTGCAGGAGCCCCATGACGCAGGAATATGTCGTGGACAAAGAATTCGGCGACTTCAGCAGTAGTACCCCTTGTAAGTGACGCAGTTTCAGCGTACCGTGTCAAGTAATCCGTCGCGACCACAATCCACCATTTTCCAGTGGACGACTTCGAAAAAGGGCCGAGGAGGTCTATGCCAATTTGCTCAAAAGGGGTCTTTGGGCGTGCTATAGGCTGCCGAAAGCCAGCTGGTCTCAGAGGAGGAGATTTGCGCCGTTGGGAATCGTGACATGTTGCTACGTATTTACGCACTGATGGTAGTAAATTGGGCCAGTAGTACTTCAGCCGAATCTTTGCCAGTGTGCGACTGATTCCCAAGTGGTCGGCGGATGGTTCATCATGACAAGCGCTCAAGATTTCGGGACGTAACTGGGATGGCACAACAAGCAGAAACGTCTCCCTGGTGCTGTCAAAGATGCGCTTGTAGAGCACTCCACGCCGCAGAGTGAAGAACCGCAGCCCACAACTGAACAAACGGGGTATACTAGCATTAACACCTTCCAGGCACTCAATAAGTGGCGACAACTCAGACAGTCCGTTGAAGTTACGCCATACCGGAGATGCTAACGGCACAAAGGATAGGGCAAACTTCGGTGATGGCTTGCGTAGCCGGTTCTGCGTCTTGGTGCTGCCGGCCCGACTTATAGACGACTGTCATGTCCTACTCCTGTAACCAGAGGCTCCACCTGGCCAACCGCCCAGAAAGAGCTTTAATGCTGGCTAGCCAGCATAGCGAGTGATGGTCACTGACAACACGAAACGGTCGCCCGTAGATGTATGGTCGGAACTCACTCAGAACCCAGATGACGGCAAGACACTCTTTTTCTGTCGTCGAATAGTTCCTTTCCGGACGAGAAATTATACGGCTCGCGTAGGCGACGACTCGTTCTGTACCATCCTGCCACTGTATGAAGACTGCTCCGAGGCCGACATTGCTAGCGTCAGTGTGAATATCTGTGTCTGCATTCTCGTCAAAATGAGCTAGTATCAGTGGACTTTGCAGGCGGTGACGGCGTTCCTTGAAGGCTTCGTCTTGGGCACTCCCCCATAAAAAGGGTGTGTCACATCGAGTCAAGGCTGTCAATGGCTCAGTTAGGCGAGAAAAATCTTTAACAAAGCGGCGGTGATAGGAGCAAAGGCCCAGAAAACGTCATAGGGCCTCTTGTCGGTTGGGCGTGGAAAACGAGATGGTGGAAGCCTTGTCGGGATCTGGAAGAACACCTTGTGAGCTGACCCCATGTCCCAAGAAGCGGAGCTCCTCGAAGGCGAAATGATATTTCTCTGGCTTGATAGTTAATTGCGCAGACTGGAGGGCTTGAAGTACAATGCGCAATCGCTGCAAGTGTTGTTCGAAACTAGACGAAAAGATGACCACGTCGTCCAGGTACACAAGGCATGACTGCCACTTCAGACCAGCTAAAACATTGTCCATCATGCGTTGAAACGTTACCGGCGCAGAGCAGAGCCTAAACGGGAGCACCTTAAATTCGTACAGACCGTCGGGCGTCACGAAAGCTGTTTTCTCGCGGTCTCGCTTGTCCACCTCAATCTGCCGATATCCGCCTTTCAGATCTAAGGAAGAGAAGAACCTGGGGTCTCGGAGTCGGTCAAGCGCATCATCGATCCTGGGTAGTGGGTACACGTCCTTCTTAGTAACCTGAATCAGTTTTCTGTAATCAATGCAGAATCTTAACGTGTTGTCTTTCTTTTTCACCAGGACGACCGGCGACGCCCATGGACTTGTTGACGGCTGTATAACATCGTCTGCAAGCATTTCATCGACTTGCACTCTAATAGCCTCCCGCTCTTTAGGCGAAACACGGTATGAACGCTGACAAACTGGTGGCTTGGTTGAATCGATGACGATCCGATGCTTGGCTACCGGCGTACGTCCGACCTTGGAGCTCGTCGCGAAGCAATCTTTGAAATCAAGTAGCAGGGACGACAGAAGGTTCTTCTGATGAGGCGACAAACCCGGGTTGATTTTAACCTTCTGAAGGGCGTTGTGGGCTGCGGAATCGTCATGAAGATTCGTCTCCAAGGGAGACAGATTCGGACACCTATCTACATTGTGGACGAAGGTGACAGCCGCTCTCTTGGCGAGGTGCTGAATTTATTTCTTTTTTTCATCGGTGAAATTCGTCAGGAAAATTGGCGCACAGCCGTCATTCAGGTCGGCAAGACCGCGCGCAATAGCCACTTCCTTCTCAAGCAACAGCGAAGGGTAACTATCCGCAATACCTTCGTAGTCGCGAAACCAGTCGTTCCTCACTAACACCAGCACACTGGACCTTGGTGACAGCATTACGTCGTCTTCGACAATACGCAGAGCGTTGACTCCTATGTCGTCTGTGTCACTGTGCGCCACGGCTTGCTTTGTCGAACATGTGACTCGTGCCTCGTATAAGCCGATCACAGCACCGATTGCCTGTAGAAATTCGAGGCCCACAATCAAATCCCTCGAACACTCGCCCAGGACGACGAATTCACCGACGTAGACGAAACCGCGGATACTGATTCAGGCAGGCTGTGCACCTTCCGGCCGGGCTAATAAGGTGACTTCCATCCGTGCGAATGCTAGGGCCCAACCATGGCGTCAAAACTTTGCTCAGGTCCTGGGCGAGGGCACGGCTCATCACCGAATAATCTGCACCAGTATCAAGTGAAGCGACAGCCTCCGTACCGTCAATTGTCACGCACAAATCAGAGGTTGCACGTCGGATGCGGTCGCAACCCTGCCCCTGTGAGAAATCAGCGTTTCGGCGTATCGGCGACGGAGGATCTTCGGTTTTCCCGGCAGCAGCGACCTTGCCTCCGGAGACCGCTGGAATTAGTTTTCCCGATGTAGACTGGGAGAACGCCGCTCAGGATAGCCGGCGTCTCGGTGAGGACTTGGGAAACGGTAACCCCGAGAAGACGATGATCTAGCGTCATAATGTCCGTATGTTCCAGACCTCTGACGAGTCGAAGGTGAGTTTCGATTACGAATAGTCATTCGCCGTTCCGTGGGCAAGGATCGTCGGGTGCGAAACCACGCAGGCCCACTCGGCGATATGGGCAAGCCCTGTAAAGATGACCCGCATCTTTACAGTGATAGCAGAGGGGCCGCCAGTCTAGTGCATGCCACACTTCACATTTCCGTGGCCGCTGATAGGCTGGTCGAGCAGGCACCCGGGCAAAACCAGACTGCTGCACTGCTTGAGTCGTGGTATTGATGGTATTTGAAGTCGTAGCCAGGTGCTGGCGCCCGGCCGAGGACAGATGCATAGGTAGGTCTGACCTCATTCTGGCTAGGACCCTGAGGGTCCTAGCCAGAATGCTGCGCTGCTGGCCGCACCTCCTCCCGGACGACTTCCGACAGCGATGTAATAGCAGGCGCGCTGGAAGGCAGCTGGAGGGCTTGTAGTTCCCTCCTGACGATCGACCTGATTAGGCCACGTAAAGAAGCCACATCGCTCCCAAGCGACACCGAAGAAACAGCGGGGCCAAGCGTGCTCTCATTCCAATTGTATTGCCTGGTTCGTTGCTAGATCGTTGTTTCCATGGTGGTCGCCTCAGTGAGGAATTCGGCAAAAGTACGCGGTGGACTGCGCACAAGACCGGCAAAAAGCTGCTGCTTGACCCCCCGCATAAGGTGGCGTAACTTCTTCTCCTCCGCGATAGAGGGGTCGGCACGCTTGAAGAGGCGCGTCATGTCCTCCACATACATGCGGACACTTTCGTTGGTGCGCTGGTTGCGGGAGTGAAGCGCTGTTTCCGTTTTCTCCCGGCGGTCTGCGTTGCAAAATGTAGCTAGAAGATTTAGGCGAAATGTCTCCCAGGTAGAAATGTTGTTCTCGTGGTTCTCGAACCATGTCTTAGCGGAGTCCTCCAGCGCGAAAAACACGTTATGGAGCTTACAGTCATCGCTGCAGCCATTGTAGCGGGCGACTCGCTCATAGGTGTCCAACCAGTCCTCCGCACCTTCGTATAGATCGCCGCGAAAAGATGGCGGTGTTCGCGGCGTGTGGTAGAGGATGGGCGCCTGGTACCTACTATCTGTGGCCATTTCCTGCGGAACTGTCATCGAGGCTGCGTCGTCCTCTTCGGGGTAGTAATAGGTACGAATTCAGGTGACTGGCCACGGAGGCGGCGGCGCTGATGAACCGGTATGAGCTCCGTGTTCTTAACTCGAAGGTGTACGCAGGTAGGGAAGCGTATGCCCAGCACAACTCCACCAGATGTGTAACAGTTGTTACACAGAAACAACTACTGTGGCCGCTGAGCGAGAGCTCTGAAACAGCTGAACCAGCGAAAGAGGGCACCAGGAACGGGGCCCACACTTCAACGTCCTCTACTTCTACCGATTGCGCTCCTCCTTCTTCACCTCTAATGCACGTGTCAATATTATTAGCTTAATAATGATTCCGCCGCAATCCACTAACGTTGCTTTCGTCGGGATTGGGCGGCCCCTATCGGCCCGCCGAGGAGAAGTTTATCATGGCCAGGGCGGTCTGAAACCGAAGAAAACGATTTCCGAGCGGCCTAAGGACGGCCAGCGGGAGGGGGACATGTAAAGATTTTCTGGCTGACCAAGGTCATGCACATGTCTGTGACGTAGCAGTTTGCCTTTGTAATCGTTGTAATAAGGTTGCTTAATGAATTACCTCGGCTACTTATTTGAAGCTTACAGGTGCACTTTCACATAAACTCGCTTGTAACTAGTCGATGCGATGTTGAATGGGTGAATATTTATTAGCTTTTTCTTAAATATATGCGTGGGTGACAGAAAAAAGGCAGTTATCAATACCGCTTGACGTGCTTCGTAACCGTAAATGTCGAAGATGGCAGCAGCAGCTCTTTGTGCTGTATAGAATGTACAATACACGTGTTACAAAAAGGACATAGTTGGGGTCATTTAATGAGAAACGTCCCAGGTCCCAAAAGCGGTCATCAACGATTCACTTTAAAAAATTGGGGTAATTACCAATTTTGTAAATGCTGTTTCGTAAAAGTAATTTGGCGAAAAAAGAATTCACGTGAGCAAGTTTCGAAGCTTTCGCGAACATGCTAAAGCTGCTTGCAGGTCAATATTTTTAATTAGCGCGGAGTGTTACGTTTCTCCACCGAGAAGTGGGACAGCTGACGCGGCTACCGCATAGCAACAGGCAGAACCGCGAGCGGATCGGCCATTTCGACGCCGTTCATCGGCCGCACAACGCTTCCTCCCGCCGACAAGTCTCAACGTGATCCTGCCACGCGCCAATTGTGTGTGCGGGCGTGTGTGTGGGCAAACGCCGGCCAAGCCTGGAGCTCGTGAGAGAGGGCGCCGCCCTCGCCCGTCTGCAGGAGGTGGAGGAGATGAGGTCGGACCATCTGCGATTGAGTCATTCGTCGTGAACCAACATGTTTGGCTCTCCCTTTCCTGTGAGGGTTTACCCTTTCCCTGTGAACTGGAAAAACTATAAAAAGCAGCGACCGACTCCGCTGAGATAGAGACTACTTTGACGCGCCGTTGGCACGACGCTAGACACGAGCTGTGTGAGAGTGTCTGTAATCTCTCCGGGTCAGCTTCACTGCCCGTTTCTTGATGATGTTGCAGTAAAGGTTGTTTCGTTAAAAGACGCCTCGTCTTTGCTGGCACCTTTGATGCCGTCCGCCGTCCACGGAGCCGCCAGGCCAACGCTACCGAGGGGCCGCGCGCCGCACGTAATAACTGCTGGCAGCGGTACGCTAACCCAGGCACTCGCGACCCCAAATGTAACAGGAGGCCGATACAATAAAAATTCTAATTTATGTTATCGCATATGTATTGGTTTTTACTATAACATTATAACTGTTCCTATATAGGGCTTAGCCGAGTTCGCTTAGTTAAAAAAAGGAGCAATAAATTGTGCGTTTTCAGTATTTTTGACCGTACAATTCCGTCACATTTCAGTCACAATAAGTTTTTACGTTGTTCATTGGTAGGTAGAGTTGATACAAAAATAATTTGAACTTTCTCTTAGGAAGTACGTTTTGGAAAAATCAGTCCCAAAGTTGGCAAAAAGCGATACTTTTTCTAAACTGAGGCGTAAACTAAACACAAAAGCCCATGAGATCAAAATACATAGTTCCTTAAACACAAAAACTTCACAGCTTACAATACAGAATATTGTAGCCTAGTAAGTTATGTGTGACGCGAGAAAAACATTTTTGAAGTTCAAATTCAGCGCCACTGCTCGGCAGTGCCCAATTAGGCTTTCAGCGCGTAATACCTATGCACCACAGCTCAATTTTGGAGTTCCTATGAACTCTCAATCCAATATATGTGGGTTAATTATATTTACTGAGCGAAAATAGAAGCAAAATCCCGATTTTTGTTATTGCCGTTTCTTTGCACTATAATAACATTTTAATAATATTGTTACTTATATGCCACCGAAGAGCAAGACGATGGCAAATAGAATGAGAGACGACGAAGCTGAAGAAACCGTTGGGGCTTGCCTGAACACTTGCTGTGTTCTGCTCTGCTCTGCTGTGAACACTTGCTCATCACCTCTGGTTTTCTGTGCTAGCCTTCTGCCCCGTACCATCTTGGCGGAGTTGAATCAAGGTCCCCGTACGCACCGATTAGCCCATTTGCGCTACAAAAAGCTGGATTTGCGCAGTGGCCGTCACCTACCTGGGATCCCAACGACGCCACAACAGCCACGATGTCCTCTGAAGCAGCCCCTACTACCACGGGAACATCGCCTTAGCAAGTGTACTCACAAAAATTCGCCAAACTCCCATCTGTAATGGCGACGACCACCCAGACTTTGACGACTGACTAGATGAGTATGAGCGCTGCAGCCGCAACAACCACTTGGACGCAACCATCAGGCTCGCTAATATCATCATCTATTTGGCGGAAACAGCTGGAACATGGTTCCAAAACCACGAGCAAGAGCTTGTTACCTGGGACATCTGCAAGCATAAGCTTCAGGACTTGTTCGGGAAGCCTATTGGGCGGGCTCTTGCTGCAAAAACGGAAATTTCGTCTCGAATTCAATCCCCCACAGAGTCCTACCTCGCCTTTAGTCAAGACGTTCTTGCGTCGGGTCGCAAGGTCAGCAACTCTATGCCGGAAAGGGACAAGTTAGGGCATATCCTCAAGGGTATCGCGGATGATGCATTCAACATCCTGTTCTGCATGGAATTGCTCTGCTGTCAACTCGGCGCTTCAGATCTGCCGAAAATTTGTGCAGGCAAAACAAAGACGTATCGTACATTCCTTTCACCGTCTTCCGAACACGGCGGCTACATCATACTGCGATGACCTGGCCCCTTTGCACCAGCCCTCCCATCCCACGACGGTGACTCGGATTGTCCGGAGAGAACTTGAGGCCCTAACTCCGGCACCATTCCCGTCTCGCTACCCGACACCGTGGCCATGATACAAGACGCTGTCCGCCAGGAACTTGCAAACATCGGCCTCTGCTCCAGCCCCGTGTCGCCTCAGCCACCATCCCACCCTGTTCCTTTAGTGGCTGCTGCAACCACCAGCCTAGCCTCCCCACGTCGCTACGTTGGTCGCAATCCTTCAGAGTGGCGCACATCAGACGACAGGCCAATCTGTTTTATTTGCTGTCGCGCCGGCCACACTTCGCGTTATTGCCGTAGCCGTGCCTTCCCCACCCCTCGCTTCTATTACAACGCTGACCGTCGGTATTATTGTGGACCTTGACGCTTTGCTGCCCAACCAGCCGAGCCCCGTCCCGCCTATGATGGACCTGGACACTTTCCTCCTCAACTAGCTGAGCCTCGCACCGAAACCGACCCAACTGCTCGTCGCTCCAGTCGAATTCCATCTCCTCGCGATCATCGATCCTGTTCACCGGTACCTCGTCGCCACTCTTCCCTAAAGTCCCTCGATAATTTGAAAGTAGCGACACTCTCCTCCACTCCGGCACTTTCCTCCTCGAATATCCTCGCCCGCCGCCTGCGCGCGCTGCACACGGCACGCTTTTTTGGGCAGCGCTCCTTCGCCGTCCGGGAAATTGGCTGGCACGCGCGCGCGCTCTTAAGTTTGCGCGTTTTCCACGCTCTGTTATCGAATAAAGACACGAATAAGACATGCGAATTGCTTGACTGTACCGCGAGCCACATAAATTAGCGTCTCGTACGCGCAATGAAAGTGCAAATTACGAGCGCTTGCCGCATGAACAAAAACCGCTTGCTGCATACACCTCACATTCCTTTTGACTTTTCATTACCGTGTGTCTCAACCCGTCATAATATATTAAGCATAAAATTTACTATATATTTGAACATTCCTGAATATTCTCAGCATACCAATGCTGAGTTAAATGTATTTTCACCTCAAACTAATTTTAGCGGAAGTAAAGTTTATGCAGTTGTTAACGAGCGGAGTTTCATTAATGCGATAGTTGCTAGCAAGAGGCTGGAACAAATGCTTTGATGGTCATCCTAAAATTTTTCAATAAGGTTTAGACTGAGGTTGGTACCGCGCAGTGCACATGCAGCTGCTTAGTTGTTTTCGTAGTTAAAAATTTTCGCGGCTGCTTGAAAACGATCGAATATCAACTTTTTTCTGTTAAGAATGAAACGGATCTAGCTCCTGCTGTCGGCAGCCTTGAAGTGACGTCGAGCCGAAACCTAGAGCCAAGATCAGGGCACCGATTTCTCGTCATCCGTACCCCAAAATTTGGCCAGTCAACCAGCGATACTTCACCTTGTCGGAAGTTCATCCACATTGGTGTCAACTCTAATTTTAGTATGACCAATATTTTCGTTTTCTTTTGCTTTGACTAGACTAAAGAAACGTGACCTACAACGCTTTCAACTCTTTAGTGGCAAAATGTGGAAGAAATACAGGCCTTCTGTCGATAACTGCGACAGGGTGCGCACGTACAAAATGCTGCTATGTCAACTCAAGACCAAACAGCATTGTTTCTTTGTACACACTAGACCTCTCGGGTCCAAGGCCGACGGCTACTCTACGCTACGAAAATGGACATGACGCCCGTCAACTAGGCAAATAATTAAGGAGGCCCACCTAAATTTGGAAATCAAGACTGAGTTGGCCATACGCAAATTAGGTTATAGACACCAATTTCCGGTCAGACTCGGACCAGGTCAAATTTTGAGGATTCAGAGGGCCACATTTCGGGGGTGGCCCTCCTAGATTGGTAGATTACCACTGAATTTCCCATACTCAAATAGGTCGGACACCAATTTTGGTCCAATTCAGGCGAGGACAAATTTCGGGGGTCCAGAGAGCTAACTTTTGGGAATAGGCCACCTAGTTTTGGAGGCCACCACTCAATCCGTCATACGCAAATTAGGTTGGGCACCAATTTTGGTCAAATCGGACGAGGTCAATCTTCGGGGGTCCAGAGAGCTAAATTTTGGCAATGGCCCACCTAAGTTTGGAGGTAATCCCTGAATTCGCACTACGCAAATGAGGTTGGTCATTAATTTTGCCACCTTTTGAAGTGGTCAAATTTACGGGGTTTCTGGGGTTACATTCTGAGGGAGGCCCACCGAAATTTGGACGTAACCAGTAAATATTCAAATAGGTAGGACATCAATTTTCGCCAGATTAGGACGAGGTCTAATTTCGAGGGTCTAAAGAGACAAAATTTTGATGTGTGGATATATATACACTATGTGGACAAGTTCTGCGAAAGAGTCCTCTACACTCTCCTGCGACATAAACCTATTAATGAATTAACAATCTCCTTCATTGCACGCGTTAGCGCTGAAAAGCGAGACCTTTAGTTCAGACATTAAAGCGGCTATTGTATGCATCAGCTTTCGCTATTATATAGCACGTTGAGCGGAACCATGAAGTCAAAACAATAACGCGCATAACGGCGCAAAATTATCAGTGAATTAAGTGAGATTATCAGCTTTGTGATGCGCTTGAGAGTAGTTTCATGTCGCTTGGAACAAATGCACAGTACGTCGCAGAAGCAGCAGAGGTGACTAGTCTTCGACGGGGTGAAGTGCTTGCGGCCGATGTTGTTGAACCACTTTTTTATTCAAATGGTGGCCTTCTTTCCGCTCGGAATTGCGAAAAAAATGAAGCCTTTTTCCCGACAGCTTGTGCAAATAAATATGCCGCAGCTTGGTATAGCGCTGCATTAAAACAGCGCGAATAGCGCGAAGTGCAAGCGCGGAATGCTAGGGAGCTCGCTCCTACAAACAGCGGCTGCCTAAAAAATGGCGCTGGCTAAAAATGAAAACACAAAAAGAGCGAACTTTTCGCGCGCTTTTCCCGGCGACAGCCCGCGGAGCCAATCACCGTTGAGAAGAGCGCCGATGGGAGAGTTGACAGAGGAGGATCTGCGAGGGTGCGCGGAGCGGCGGCAAAGTTCACAGAAAGTCGCTACTTTCGTTTTATCAAGGGATTTTACTCCTCCCCATCATATAACGGCATCTACCGGTGAAACTCGGTACTGATGGTACGGTGGTCGTCCACCGCACCTAGACGTAACATCATTGATATTCTAGTGGATGGAGTCCCAATTTCTGCACTTATTGACACTGGCGCCCACAATTCTGTCCTCAGTTCATCGCTCCGCCGACGTCTCAAAAAAGTCCTCACACCCGCTACCTCATCTACAATCCGTGTTGTGGATGGCAACATAGCTACTGTTATTGGTATGTGTACTGCACGAGTTAGCATTACCGGCCGCAACATCCATGTGTTATTTAAAGACCTCACCAGTCGCCCTCATTATGTTATATTAGGCCTTGACTTTTTAACTGCACGCCTTTCTCTTATTGACTGTTCTTCTGGACTGCTTCATCTAGACCTGCCGCTCTGTCCTGAAAAAAGCTCATAAAACTTCAACGCTCCGTCTTCAGTCCACGTCATTTACTCACCTGCCACCTGAAGCTGCTGTGTATGTGCTCATTTCACCTTTTCCCTCCCTTCCTGATGGCGACTACGTTGTTACCCCTTTAACCGACGTTACCCTGCAGTGTAGCATAGCTCTCCATAATATTATCGTGCACGTAGCCAATAATAACACTTATATTCTACGTATCAACATTGCTATGAGCTTTCACAGAGCGTCGACGGAAGAACTGTCGGACTGATTGGTAGCGAAAGAGGAGGAAGGGTAGAAGGACCTTGACCTTCGTATGCTTCACCGTGATCCAGCTTCGTTACATCCCTGTAAATAAACCCTCCGTGCGTAGTAAGCATGTAACAGTTGTGGTGAAAATGCTTAGGAATTGAAGGAGCCGTAGACTCGCTGGTTTGCCACCAGTGCCATCCGATATGGTCGAAGACAGCAATACCGATCAACAGGGACCATCCACGACGAACCACTGGCCACATTATCGAGAGCCCCGGACATTGTTTGGAAAACCTGAGGATGACGTTGACGATTGGCTGAAGCATTACGAAAGAATAAGCAACTATAATAGCTGGAACGCTGTTACTAAACCGGCAAACGTGGTGCTCTTCCTTACGCCACTGGTTTCAACTGGTTTGACAATCACGAGGATTCATTAAGTACATAGACTACCTTTAAAAGCGAGATAAATAAAACTTTCGGGAACAAAGCAGGACCGCGGCAAAGCGTACGAACGTCCTGCTGCTTTATCCAACCAGTGATAAGCATAATATGCTTATTTAGAGCAGTATGAAGTTAAATGAAAGAGTAACCAAACTGCGATGATAGAAAATAGAATCAGGTATTTGATCTGGTTTTACACTTGGTTTAATAATATTTAAATGCAAGCATTTTTTGCGTCTTCACAAAACTTCGAAAGGCGCTTACGTGAGACAAAATGTTTTTCGCAAAGAAGATTTGGGAAACAGTACTCACATAATCGAGAAATACCCCAATTGTTTTCTTCGAGAGAAGCGGTGGCCGTCACTTTTGGGCCTCGAATATTTCGCGAGCAATGACCCTGCTGTGATACAGAAGAAATAATAAACGAGAAAGAAATATAAATAAAAATATGAATGGTAGGCAGATGCATTCTTTATAAATACAACCTAATCAGTGAACATTTCTCGGAGTAAAGGAAAAGTCATTTTGTTTAGGTTGCTATAAAGAAAAATATTGAACCATTTGGCAGTATATATTTCATCATAGTGAGACCATAGTTTATTCCACACTTGGGTACCTCCAACTTTTCGGGGTTTCGTGTAGTATAGATCATGTTATAACTAAATGTTTAGTCAATGTTGAAACGCCTGGATAGTACGGTTGTTCGTCTGCGGAAAAGGAAAGAATATAGACGGTTATAGCCCCGCCAGGGTGGCGCAGTGGTAAGACGCCCGACTACTGCGCCGGAGTTCCCGGGTTCGAACCCGACCGCGGCGGCTGCGTTTCGATGGAGGCGAAACGAAGAGGCGTCGTGTGCTGTGCGATGTCAGCGCACGTTAAAGATCCCCAGGTGGTCGAAATTACTCCGTAGCCCTCCACTACGGCTCCTCTTTCTCTCTGTCCACTTTCATTCCCACCTTCCTCCCTTCCCTTACGGCGCGGTTCGGGTGTCCACAGAGCAAGTGTGACAGTTACTGCGCCTTTCCCTTCCTGTGAACCAATTTATTTATTTATAGACGGTTATACAGCAAGCTTGCATTTTAGGTATTTTCGCATGCAATGTTTTGGGGGGGGGGGTCGTCTGTCATATATACTTAGACGAGTCTCTCATTAAAGAAAAAGGAAACACACTGTATAAGCTATCACACTAAGATACAAGTGTGCATTGCAATTCAGTATTATGAAGACGCAGCACTATAGATTAAGGAGCTGACGTTTTTTACGCTTTTTGGATATTTATACCTATTTCTGTAAACGAAACACCGTTTCCTCCATCTCAGTAGACATTCTGTTGTTTTCCAGGTATACTTCAACCAGTGGATGCTTGCGCCGGTACCTGCAAGGACCCTGGGTGCCGAGGCCCCGACGAATACCTGACTTTATACCACTGGCCTGATTTTTCGTGGTATCCACTGCCTACCGGGGAGGCATGCTACCAAGCTCATACTACTGGCTGCTGGAGAGTCGGCTACAGTGAATCGGGCTGTATATACTGCTGTCTATAAACTAAGATGTACTGGCTCTCCTTTTCTCATTATTGGCCACCCCATGACACGTATAGTTTCATATTGTTTTTCAGCATCCCTTTGAGGAGGGCGAGATATATGGTGGGCGGAAGCGAGAATACTGTGAAGTAATTTTGAGCATTTATTAATGATAGGAAACTGTGCGGAACTTTCTTTTGTTACCTTCCCCCTTTTTCAGTAGTATTCCATATTTTCTGATGTGAGTTCAACCAAAACACACGCTCATTATTTATGCTCGTGAAAATTGAAATGCTTTCACAGTAACTTTCCATCGCGACGCGAACGATGTATAGATAAAACTAAAAGAACTCAGCCTTGAGGAAAGCACTGAAAGTTAGATATTTCCAGAAATGCATGACCGGGCCAGATGATGCATTTCATTGTTCTGGGCTAACCTGTCTATTATTGTGAGTACTTTTTGGTAATGTTATCAAATTCAGTCATGAATTATTTAGACGAATAAAGCCCAAATACATTTATATTTTATGGCGACAATAATTAACAGATATAGTCGCGTTAGTTAATATAACGCTGCCGCAAGATATAAGCTCTAAAAAAACAATTAGGCAGATTTACCAACACACTGAGAGGTGCTTCATGTTGGCCCTGCCTTTTACACGTTGTTGTCGTCGAGCTGACGTGTGCTGCCTAGATGGAAACAACGAAAATTTTTTTAGAGGCCTGGATAATGGCTCTTGTCAAACTCACTGCTTATAAAACCCTCGATGAGCAGATCCTTAAGCAAGGTCCACGAGGGCACCAGGAAGGCGCAGTCTCTTTCCAGCCTGGCCACGCACCAAGCGGGACAAACAGCGGTTTTGGGTACCATCTCCACGGGGGTATCTGGTTTCGTCTCTGCTCGAGGTGCAAATTTGTGCTACATCTGCTTTTAAATGCCACAGAAGGGAAGGAAACAACATGACTGGCAAATGCGAAAGCTTATTTTCCAGCTGTACCACAGAAGGGCAAACGGGCAGCCAATTTTGAGGTAGCATATTTTTGCTGCATAAATAGCATACTCGCATTATACCTCCCCTTACCTATCTCACGAGAAGCGCATGTGGGCACAAAGTGGTAATGACTGCTTTCCACCCGCCCCAGCCCAATTTGATCTGACCCTTGCTTTTCCTGCGTAAGCTCACATTTCGGCTGCACCTTCACTCGTGTACCACACAAAGGTCGTATGTAATCAATATGCGGCCTGCCCGATTTCTAGCCGCGCCTAGCCCATGAGTACCCAATGGGCCTTTGCGCAGGAATGTGATTTTGGCTTACCATATGTTTTGCTAAAAAGAACGCACATTTGCTTTGGATCTTCCATCATGCTTCCTTCAAGGGACCCGTGGTTCTTATTAGCAGGCGTGCAATGCGTTAGCCTCTATACCGCCTAATGACACCATTTACACATCGCAAGACCGATTGGGGTTTACCCACTCGTTTCTTAAACGAAGCCTATAGAGATTAGACTCCTTGCCCATCCACCCTTCCCTATCTGTAAATTACATGGGACCCTCTTTGCGTGCTGCTTGGGCACGATCGAAACCAGTACCTCCCATTTAAATCGACGAACCTTTACCGAGTGTTACTGTCTGAACACAATCCGCTAAGTGAAAAAGGGGAGAAGCTGGTGACCATACATATCATTAAAGAGTCGTCGACTTTAGCCGTTCAAAGCTTCTTGTTCGAAAGAAGGATGGCGCACCATGTTCATTCCACCAATGGGATAGAAATTTCCGTCGACTATCTCGCTCAGTTTTATGTAACGGCAGCCCTACCAAAAGCTACAGCTTGTGAAGAGGTTTGTTATAGCTAGGAACCGTTATAGGCTCATTGTCTCGAAAGCCGGTCATCAGTATCTCTTCCAAAACATTACTGGTATACTCTTAGCAGACGCCACTTGTCAGGTAATATGCGCGTGCACTGAATTGTCATCGGAGACATGATTTTGCAGGACTACATTGTAAAGTAGCATTGGCTGGCGGTGCTAAGTCGAGTTCTGTCTCTGAAATCGGATGTCAGACTTGAGTGCAGCACTCCAGTGCCCTAATCGTTGAGTTTGAGATGCTTCCAGTAGATCCCGCTGCTGTGATCGCACGGCTCGGTTGAAACATTTTTATATATCTTCATCCGCAGGTGCTTGAATGATGCGGTATATTAGGATTGTGTTCAATGAGTATTTTACTGTAATAAATGAAGTAATAAAAATTTCATAAGTAAGCGGGTAAAGTACACGAGCATGAACGAAGATCACAAAAGGAAGTCGACAACTGGAAGCCTCTGATGCAGCTGCATGTTCAAGTTTAAAAGCTTATCTCAGTCGAGCGCTATTTCACAGAGTATTAAATTTATGTTTGAAGGTCATTAAGATCATAATGAACGAATTAACCACATACAACCAGCTCTGATCGAGCAAGATATTTAATTGT
>JAJIZL010028695.1:115334-145007 GCA_023969395.1 Amblyomma maculatum
CATAAAAATATTGATGGAAGCGTCGGTACGTTGGAAGTAAGATACCATATAATATGGTGAGTAGCAGCTTTCAGCAGTTATGAGATGAAAGTGTGCATCACGAATTGTGAGAAAAATGTTGAAGACGAATGTGCGCTAGCACCGCAGGCGATAACATAACGTTTGCGTACAAGTGCTGCAAAGGCGTGGCTGAATTTCATTTATATCTGAGCTGTGCATCTGTCATTCCGAAGGTTTAGTGACGCCCCCTCATAGCAATACCAGTGGCAGAATTTACAAGCTCCTGATAGTAGATACGTGCTGCCCAAAAAGTGAAACTGGCCACCGAAAACTTAATCGTGTGACGGAGGCCACTGCTAAACACCAGAAAAAAACGTGACAATAAAGCATGTAGTTATCTGTGGTGCTTCGCGTGCATAAGGACGCAGCATCGAATTTGGTCTTAACAATTGCGTTATGCCCCTGCTCTTCAGCGGCTGTGTGTATGTGGATGTTACGCGAACCAAAATAAACCTCGTCTGGAAAAGGCAGAATTCCCTCAATTTTACGCTCAGTAAAATGAACGGTAGTTAGAAAAATCACGTGAATAAATACAAGTATCGAGTTAGCCAAGCGAAATGACCGCAGGAATTTGTGCTTTATAAAAAGATGGCTGAGCATGCACGGCTCAATGATTTAAGGCAACACAGGTGTATGTTACCGACAAACATCAATTTTTACTTTCTCATTTTGCTTGCATAACTATTTTCAACTGCCTAAAATATGTTGATTTGTTTACTTGGCGATGTATTATTATTGCAATATTAAAAAGAAGCTCAATTAAGACCTTCCAATTAGGGCTCGTTCACGATGTAATATTACAAGACCCCGATAAAAGTGCATTGCGTATTCAAAAGCGAAGCTTGGCCTTTTCCACAGTTCTTTCGTGCTCCTTACGATAATTAAAGTACAACAATTTTACCTAAATTCGCGCCGGAAGGAAATATTCTCGAGTGTGTCACAGTTCACCAGCGCTAGCTAAGTTTGTATGGGCCGCCAGTAGAGCCGCCGCCGCCGCTCTCGAATCCGACCATGATGGAGCCTGTTGCGCCCGTGCCCGGCTCCCATTGTCACTAGCCCGGGGGAGGCTTCCCTGTCTTCTGTTGCTGGGAATGCAAGGCGGCCATTTCCCCTTCATCCTTCATAGCTCTCTCTCCCGCTCCACGAAAAACCAGTTGGCCAAGAAGAATGCCTCGTTGGCGGCAGCGGGACGCAATTCCTCCCCTCTTCCTTCTCCCACTATCCGCACGCTGACAGTGTCGCTGTCGTTTCCGCCGGCAGTCGACCGCCCTCCCCCTTTGTTTTTGTTTCTTTCTCCGCTTCCTCCTCGTCCACTCAAGTAAGCAAGATGCCGCGTTGTTCGTCTCGCGGATCACGGCAGTGCTGCCCGCGCAGTCGTCTTTCTCCTTCGGTGACTTTATGCTGATCTGCGACGTTTCTGTTCGTGGTCATTTAGCACGAGAACGAGCACAAGTGCTATATCATCTGAGAAGACGCAGTGAAAAAGTCCTCACTGCGGGACATTGGAAACTTCAACAGCACGATGTTGAAGATTTTGGGAAGGCGAAGAAAATCCGCGTGGGCCCACCACATTGCACCTCTATTTCATATTACAGGTAAGCGTCTCTTTGCTGCGATGTGTTTTGAATTGTATTCTGAAGAAAGAAATGAATCGTAACGCTGACATTTACCCGCAGACGAAGAAATGGAAGGATGGAGCAGTGAGCTTAGCAGGCTGAACACAAAAGCGCCAGACTACAGTTCGCGAGCAGCCAGGTACGGACGTTATTAGTCTTGCCTGAAGAACTCGAGCTGTGCTGTGCGTCGCAAAATATTGCCGCCAACCTTTCAGATCTTCAATGATAACGCCATGTAGAGTGCGGATCGATTCTGTATTTATCGCAAAACGTGTTTCTTTGACTGAGCTACATGTACGCGAAAACTTACGCGAACGCGATGGCGGCAGACTTCGCGCGAACAGAAATGCATGTGTCGATTGGTTCGTCACTCCGATCTGCCGAAATAGAAAATTTCGCTCGTTCCTCGGAATCGCATGCAGGATCAGCCAACAGCATGAACGCGAAGTGTACGTCACTGCCGCTAATTTCGTACGCGCTCTCTCTCTCTCTGTCTCTCATTTTTTTTTTTTTTTGCAGCGTTACATCGTGTTTGTGCACTTCCGCGTAAATTTCTCGCTTTGTACGAACAATGGTGAATGGACAAGGATTCTAGGAATGTATAATCGCAACAAAAAATAAATAAATAAATGAGAGGTCAAGTTACTACTCTTATAGCGCAAGTGTAAATCCATTTTTTTGCATGTTATCGCAAAACACTTCAATTCTTGCAATTGTTGTGACTTGCATATGCAAATAGTTTGCGGTGTACTATACCAGCAACACAGAGCGTCGTCGCCGTTTCGCGTTGCCGTCGATTCGCGAGCATGTATCTTCCCTAGTAAGCGACGAAGCGATCCATGATCGCTTTCGTCGCGCCGACTTGTCGCTCTCGCTCCCTTTTCGCTCACATGTGGCTCAGTCTTTATCATTTTCTTTGTCGCGCAAGATGTACCGAGATGTGTCTCAAATGATTCCAGCCACTCGTCTACAATATACAGGTTATGCTAGTAACCGTTTGCGGCTTTATCTGTTTCTTCGCCGCCTTTAAATTGAGCTTGACGCGGGTGTGACCGGAATTAGTCATTCGACGACCAGCGTGCACGTTTGCGGCTATCGCCCTCGCGGAGATATTCACTTATTGCCAGGGAGCAAGTCAGCCCAGTAAAGACATAATTTCAGTACTGCTAAGTCTGTATTCTTTTGTACTTACGGCATTGTCACCACCAAGTGACAATATGCAATGTTTTGATGTACTTAGTGAACTGTAATTCTCGTGTTACAGTGTCATCACATAGTATATAAAAGAGGAAGACGGAATGACCATCGCGTCCTCAACGAAACAAATGCGCTAATATTTCTCCTCATTCCGTCGCGTACGGCTCCAGCCATAGCCTGTTTTTACTAAAGCAGTCTATGCTCCAAACCTGCCGACAAGTGCGCTCGTGTTTGTACATGCAGTCACGAGCCCGTTTGTCTACAGAGCTCGAGCGGTGATATATGCGATCGAAGGGAAAAACGAATTGGCGCATGCATATTAACTCACCAAAAAATATTTGGGATATGCGACCTTCTATGGTTTAGAAGGGTCGAGAATAGTCATGGGCAGGGGAATAATAGTGGCAGGCCTAAGATAAATGACGTCAATAGGCGAGGGTGTTCCTGAGCTTACATCGCACAGTTAGCACATTAGCGTAGTGAATTTCACTTTGAGATATGGCTCCTCCGGTCGAATGAAGGTGACGCGTCACAGATCGGATTACGCGAAGCACTGAGGCGCATATTTCCGATATGCTGGCCGCAACCCTCCCCTTGCCGGTATAATCGGATAATATACCAGAACTAAGCATAAACTGCCTCCACCTCGCTCCCAATCTCCATTGCGTGCTTATTCTCATTTTCATTATTAAAATAAGCTTTTGTAAGCATCTTTTTTTTCGCTTTTGTCCTCTGCACACCCAAGAGCTTTCCCTTTCGTGTCTAGGTGTCTTTTTATCTATTCCTTGATATTTTTTAATGCTACAATCTTCCTTACTCATTCAAGCTAATAATAAATTAAGCGCTCTGCTTCTATTCTTCCCCCCTAAAAAAAATGACTGAAGTTCTGCTTGCATCAGAAACACACTTGCAAATCCTCTTCCTCTCTGTTTGGTCATCCTCAAACAAAAATATGAATTCTTTGCCTGTTCCCTCCCCTTCTCACGTTACTTTTCCGTTATTTCTTTTCTATTATTTTTATTTTTCGCCTATTGTCTTTTGCTGCCATTCTTTTTTTATATAATACATTTCTTTGTGCTGTCCCGGCGCTTGTGTTTTTGATCACACCCTCATAATTTCCTAGGTATATTTTCCTGGTTTTGTGTTTACTTTATTTCTTTACATTGTACGCCGCTTCGCATATGTTCGGTTCCTTTTCGGCGCCCACCTTCTAATTCGTTTTCTAAATTCGCATTTTTTCCGTCGTCTTCGTCGTGCTAGTCATGCACCCTATGGTTTAACTGTGAATAGCTGCTCTTGACATCATGTCTTTTTTTTTTTTTGCGGAATGCTCTCATTTCTTATCTGCTTTCAGCGTTTGTCCCTTTAGTTTGAAATCCGCTTTAGGCATGGCAGGTAATAGTGGTCCAGACATACTCTCCCGTTACATTTTTTTTTTTAGAGAGAGCTATTACAGCTGGGCGGTGGCCTACTATAGCTCATGTAAAAATGTGCGGATTCAATGTTATTGACCGTAACCTCAATAATGATTGTGTTGTAGCCATAGTTTGGTGAACGTCATTTTGTCGTATGTCGCGTCATGATTAAGTTGTTTCGAAAAAGGCAGAGGGTGCACTATATGACTGGCTGACCCCTTTTATGTGCTTCGCGCTCTGCGTCCCAAGATATGTGACAGCACGTGGCGCCACTTTAACGACGCAAAGCTACCAAGATGCGGCATATATGTAAACGGCGATGCAGAGATATTGCTGCGGGAAAGGAGATGCCCCTATGTGGCATTGACCTCAGTGCGGCTATGTACAGGTTATATGAGCTGAGGTGTACACACTGCAAATTATAAAAAAGAAAAGATGAAAGCGTTCTTTCCAAACAAAATCAATTGACTTTGCTGTTAGATGTTAAGTAAGACACCGGGTATATAACTTGATCCGTCTATTTGATTAATTAGCCAACTATAATTATTTGACCTTATAAATCGCTCAATTGCTCAGGTCTGAATAAAGAGCGGCTTGAAGTGCCACGAAGGACCTGACCCAGGTGCTTTCTCTTAGGTAGCCATAGCGTGGCCCTTTTTATTCCGCACAAATGAAAGCTGGCGAAATTTAAAAATACTACGTGACAGCTTTCTGCACGTGCCCGAATCGTCCGTGATTACAGTGCTGTCAGTTATGTGATGTTAGGAAGATGGTGAGAGGCCGGAAAGCGTGGCGTGACATGGTCCATATGGTCACGAAGAGTCGGACACGACTGAGCGACTGAACTGAACAGTGCTGTCATCCACAGCTTGATAAAGCGCGGCCAGATCCGCGCCTTCAGCGATACCCACAACAGTGCATATATTTCTGCTGGCTCGGAGATAACCTCCAGCAGCTGCAGCCGAGACAACGTAAAGGCGCTATGTCAGCAGCTGTTCACACTTACCTCTAACAATAGAAAAGCAGAGCTCTGTCCTCAGCAACGCAGAAAGCTCAAATCTGGCAGCGCTTTGCCAACTGGCGGATAAAAGCATTACGATCGCGTCGCAGTTGACCAGCTTAACAACCTTTCATATCTTGGCTTTATAATACATATACTGCTGATGCCCATTCTTGATTCAACTACATTTCCTGCATTTGCATTTTTGCTTTGACCAACTCCTCTGTTTCTGCCAACAAAGGTGAACCTATTTTCTTTTCCATATAGTTTGCTACGTTGTCCTCAATTTGTGATCACACTGTAAAATCATATAGGTTAGCCTTACTGATTAAAGTATATTCTAAATAACTTGCACTTGGTTGCTTCAAACTTTATTCAGTCAGGTGCTTTTGTCTCTTCAACAACTATAACAAAATGTGTGCTTCTTTTGAATGATTCATAGTTTTATTTATCTAAAGAATCAGCCACATTAATTACATTTACCTTTGTGTTTTTACAGGTCCACCTTGGCCATGGAAATTGTATGAACCAATTCAGTCTCCGATCGGATTCCGACTTCTGCAAGCTGATGTCCGTTTACTGGGGACTGAAGTACAAGGAGCGTGACAGGAAACCTTTGTAGCAGAGCCATCTCAAGAGTGTTCCCTCTACCTTACCCTTTTGGAGTGGCATGAGTTTCAGGTAAACAAAAACATCTTTCCATCAACTACGGAAGAGATTGCATTTGGTTTTGTGGTGGCTGTATACAATATAGTTAGAATTGTATTGTTTTTGTTATTTTGGAAAGTGAAACTGGTGGCGGTTTAACTGTGGCTATCAACAAGCTGCAAACCATGCTGTTTAAGGAGCATGGCTGCTGTTTGAAATACAGTGCAGGGGAAGGCTGATGAGATATCACAAAACGGTTTTATCATTATCAATGGATGACTGGCTCAATGTATGTGTTGGTTGTTAGGCACCAACAATTATGCTAGCAGTTTTGAGTCACTTTCATAGCTGAACTGGGCTAGCACGAAAAGAAAAGCCAGATTTGCTGCAAATTTTAACAACACTAAATAACTTGTGTTGCTCGTTTGGAAATGTATACAGCAGTTGCTTGACCATGCATGGTCAGAGCAGTAGCTGTATTTCAGCGTGTTAATCCTTGCAATATTCTATTTTATGCTAAACAGTGTTTCAGTAGTAAATCAATGCTTCCAGTTGAGCAATAATTTTTCTGGAAAATATGTAAAGTTTTCATCGAAATTGTGATTTTGTCGTTTTTGCAAAATCGGATGAATAATATTGATTAGGAAATAATGATTTTATTTGTGCAGACACCTGGCTTTTGCTGAAGGAGGTGAGTTGCAGCGAAGATGTGGTCAGGCGCTACAAGATGATGCCGCAGTACCTGGCACAAAAATGTCTGTACCTTTTTCTCTAGGGTAAGATTTACAGTGTATTCCTTCTGGTGGGTGACAGAGTAATGTATGCATATAATTTTTTTTTTTTGCAGCGGAGTTATGCTTGCTTTCAAGGTTTAGCTAATCTGCGGGTGTCACAGGTTGCTCAGCTCTCTAACATAAAAGCTTATAGGCTTATAGCAGGAAATAAAAGATTTTGCAATTTCAGGAGATTTTCCTAGCAGAGAAAGATTTGCATGGGCCGCAGTTATAAGAGCATTACATACTGGCTGGTCCTTAGCATATCTGTGTGCAATAATGGTTAGGCTAAACACGTATAATCGTTTAGTTGTTTTCAATGTGCTTTATTAAAATCTTTAAACATTTATTTATTGCTCGATATGAAGGCTTCAAACTTTAGCATTCTACCACTTACGTTAAAGTTGTAGGCTTTATGTAGGAGAGACGGGCTATAATTTGATAAAACGTAATACAAAAATGGCCTAGTGCTGTCCATTTTCAATCCACATAACGAGCACAATGAGGTTTACAATATTCTTGTGCCTGCCACTACAACATTCTCCATAGCCAATGTCTATGGAAAACAGCAAAATAATTCTCTCATTTTTCAGTTACCTTCAAAATAACCGACATTAATTTTCCTTCATTGAAACCCCTTTTTATTTAAAAATGCATTTTTTAATTAGGTGTTTAATTGAAATCTGCATCTTTTTGTCATTCAGGTGTTCCCGTTCAAACGCCTTTTGGAGATACAGCTTTACAGATTCCAAATAAAGACGGCTTCTCACAGGTGTTGTTTTGCATGTCTTCGGCATGCTTGCACACTTTTTTGTGCAGAGCTGCCAGGTCTACATGCCTGCAAAATAGCCCAATTAATGACTATGATCCCATGAGACTAATTTTTCCCACTTGGCTGTGGTTGCATTTTGCACGTCTGATTATTCTCACAATATAGAGAGAAGAAAGTCCCAAAGAAATTATGCGCCCTCGGACTACAGAACATCAAAGTACGGAATGTCAGATTGCGGGACATCAGAATACATGGCGTCACAATATAGAACAATAGACTACAAAACGTCAAAATACATAACTACAGACAATGAACGTCAAAGTATAGAACTACAGACAATAAACGTCACAATATAGAACTACAAACAATGAACGTCACAATATAGAACTACAGACAATGAACATCACAATACAAAACTACAGACAATGAACGTCACAATACAAAATTACAAACAATGAACGTCAGACTACAGGTCAAAAATACGACAAGACTACAGACCATCAGAAATTTTCAGTTTTTTTTTTTCGACTGGGAATTGCCACCATCTGGCAGGTAATTCCTACGGTACAGGAGCTCGTCTTTTGTGGAGACATTGTGGTGCTGGCGACGAATTGTGCGGGAAGGGCATTAAATCTAAAAGTGCAGCGATCCATGCTTTTTGCGCTCTATCGGTAGTCATATCGGTAGGAATAGTGGAATGCAGGATGAACATAGGAGTGGCCTCAGAAGGCAGGGAAGAACGTAAGTGGGCATCAGCATCAGCATGCTTAAGGCCATAACGGTAGAATAGGTTAATATCGTATTCTTGAAGTATTTTAGCCCATGGGGCTAGTCAACTGAGGACTCTGTACAAAAAGACAGCCAGCAGACGAAGTGGTGATCGCTGACAACATCAAAGACCGCCCACGCCAGCAGGGGATAAATTTGGCTATTTCCCAAATGATATGGCTAAACACTCTTTCTCGGTGATAGAACAGTTAGCTTCAGTATTTGTTATCGTCCGGCTGGCGTAAGCGACAACGTATTTGTCAAAGCCAGACTTCCACTGAGCGAGGACTGCGCCGAGGCCGATGTCGGTGGCATCGGTGTGGGTTTTCGTGGGAGAGTGAGAGTTGAATTGACGCACGATTGGCGCAGTCGTCAGAAGAGGACCTCGAAGGGCTGGACGGACGCTTGATCAGCCAGTCGATGATAGTTGTTAAATTGCAAACGAATCCTCGGAAGTAGGAGTAGAGGTCGACGAAGCTGCGGAGTTCTTTCACTGTATTGGGCTTGAGAAATTCTGCAACAGAGCGCAACAATTTCGGATCCGCAAGAACGCCATCCTTTGAGACGGCTTGTCCGATAATGGTGAGCTGTTGAGCTCAAAGCGGCATTTTCAATTTAGTTAGACTCCAGCTTCGGTCAGGCATCACAGAAATAGTCTCAATGCGCTGCAGGTGAGATGCAAAACCCGGCGAAAAGTTGATAATGTTGTCCAGGTAACAAAGGTATTTGTGCCATTTAATAGCCCTGACTAGGCTCTCCATCATGCCATCTAATACGGTGGGGCATTAGACAGGGCGAACTGCGTGGCATAAATTGATAGAGCCCATCTGGTGTGACGAAGGCGGTTTTTGGGCAATCAGTCTCTGCCATCGGAACCCGCCAGAACAAGAACGCAGATCTAATAAAACAAGAACTCACCTTCCTGCAGGCAGTCGAGGGCGTCGTCGATACAAGGAGTGGTTAAACGTCCTTGCGTGTTATCTTGTTCAGTCTACAGAATGGCATGGAACCGTCATTTTTTCTTGACCAGCACAACCGTAAATGCCCAAGGGCTGCGCAAAGGCTGCACCAGATGACACTGGAGCATGTCGATCACCTGATCGTTAATGATGCTTCGGTCAGCGGCTGAGACGCGGCACTGATGCGGGCGCAGAGGGCCATGGGTCTGGTATCAATACTGTGCGTACCTGTAGCTGTGCGACCTAATGAAGGTTGTTGGGAGTCCAACGAAGCTACAAAACACGTAAGATGGCGACAAGTTTTGTATGGGCGTCAAGCCAGTTTCAATGGACCAGTGAAAAACTTGGAAGAAAGATAGTGCCCACAGCAATACTCTTTATGGAGCTAGTGTGAAGGTTGGCTTTGTTATCGTCGAAGGGGTAGGTGGCAGTGGGATCGAGCAAGGCAACGCTACCAAGCAATTGACCACGGAGTAAAGTGGTAGGCCAAGGGCACGGGCTGCAAACATAAATTTCACTAGAGCTACGAATATTTGTGAGCACGGCATGAGGCAGCAAAACAAATTTCTAGTCACCGCGCATTATAACGAAGGTACATAAATTACAGTGATGTCAGAAAGACTAGCACAAGGACTGAGGAGAAATGCGAAACGTCAGTGTCCTCTGCGACGACTACGGTAGCGGCAGCAGCACCGGGTACGTCCAAAGGAATGTCACTAAAGGGTGATAACTCAAAGTCAGCACTGGCGCAGTCAATCACTGCATGATCGTTATAGAGGATGTGCAAAAAATGATCACGTCGCGAGATGAGAAGGCGAGGACATTCCAGCACGTCGTGTGGAAAGCCGCTGTTTGCGCAAATCACCCAAGCTTTGGCAGGACGCAGTCGGACGCAGTCTGTGGATTCTTGGCGACCAGCATCTGGAAGGCATCATCATCAGTGCCTTTCATAATGTTATTGGTCGTATTGACTTCGCTCATAGTAATGTTTATGCGCTTTCAGAGGTCGATGACATACTCTATATAGCTGGTGAACTTGTCACCGGCTAGGCCCGCGCGACTTCGCAATCGTTGCTCAGCGCAAAGCTTGTGGACAGCGGAAAGGCCAAAATACTGGTCGCGTTCGTTTTTAAAGTCGTCCAGCTAGAAATGCCAGCCCCATAGTTGCGGAACTGCAGACTGGCAACATCGCTGAAATAAAATATATTATTTATTTTATTACTGAGCTTCATGGTGAGCTCCATGGCGAGCTTCATGAGGTCACCCACTTGTACGCACTTACGCGTTCATATGACGCCGACCAGTCTTCCACATTCGTGTCATCTGTGCCGTTTAAGATAGCTGAGTCACGCTCCCGCGCTGCACCGGAACAGATGACAGCTGATGGGGAAGGTGGGGATGATTGGCGACGGTCTCGGGCATCGCGGAAGTGGTAGGTAAGGCTCGGCTGCAGAGTTCCAGGGTTAACGGATCGCTTTCACCTCCACCCTTGTAATAAAAGACCTTGTACAGGATGCTACGTCGTTAATAACGCTAAGCCATGGGCATGTGATGCCGACAGACGCTCTCTCACTCCACTCTGCCAGCTCTTCGCGGGAGCGCGCGTGCGGAGTGGAGAAACCACCCTCCTTCTTCCGCGCCGGCCCGCGCATCTGCTGAGATGCCATTACCCCGCTTCTCCTCTTTTCGGAGCAGAAAACGTACCCGAGGAGTCACTGGCCGTATTGCCTGTCCACATTGGCGATAGCGAGAAATTAGAGCGACGTTCGCCGCTTCGGCGAACCTGACTGCAAAAAGCACAGCTATGGCTGTAGCTTGCCTCCGGTTCAAGGGTACTTTCAAGCATCATTTTACCTTAAGCTCTGGCGTGGAGTGGACCTTCACTCTAAACATGACTCAAGTGTATTAGTACAGGCGATGTGATAGGTAATTGAGACAGATAAGATGTATGTTTCATGAGACAAGCACTGATAACTTTATCACTGCATACTGGTACCCTGTCATTGTTTCCCCATAAAACACTGCAGCTGGGACACCTTTCCATGTCTTTGTCGCCGTCAGCGACAGCCTGTTTTTCTCATTAAAATTTTATGCTACGCTTGTTTCTGTCAGTTGTGTATAGTTCATCTTGGCGGTTAAACCAATCACCTCTATGAGTAAAGCGAACAATGACGAATTGATCAGTGCCGTTATAGTTGTCTTTTTCATTGAGGGCCTAAGAAGTGTATTCAATTTGTATTCTAAGACAGACTAAGGGCTGAACTTCAAATGAATCGTAAAGAACACATGAATTTCCAAGTTTACCTCTCTGCTACGCAATTCGAGCTGCATTAGTTCATTACATAGTTGATATGCACTTCTAGGATACAACTAATCACCTCTAGGGTATAAATTGCGAACAATGGCCAACTGATCAGTGCCTTTGAAGTTAGGTTCACCGAGAGTCTGAGAAGCGCATTCAGTTTTATTTGAAGACAGGCTGAGGGCTGAACTTCAAAACGAGTCGTGAAAAACCCACAAACTTTTACCTCTCTGCTGCGCGATTTGAGCTGCATTAGGTCATGACATAGTTGATAATCACCTCTAGAATACAACTAATCACCTCTAGGTTACAAACCAAACACTGATAAATTGATCAATGCAATTGGAGTTAGTTGTTTTTCCCCGAGAGCCTGAGAACTTGAGAAGTGAATTCAATTTAAACAAGCTAAGGGCCAAACTTCTAAATAAATCGTGATGAACGCATGAATTTCCAAGTTTACCTTTCTGCTACGCATTTCGAGCTGCATTAGGTCGACATACTTGACAATCACCTCTAGGATACCAAGCGAACAATGACCAACTGACCAGTGCCGTTCGAGTTAGTTTCCCCGAAAGCCTGAGAAGTGCATTCAATTTGTATTTGCAGACAGGCTAAGGACTAAATTTCAAAATGAATTGTGAAGAACCCATGAATTTCCAAGTTTACCTCCCTCGTAGGCAATTCGAGCTGCATTAGGTAGGACAGTTGACCCTTTAAGGTACTGAAAAAGTTACTGTCAAGATGCACGAGACAGTCATGCAATCTGGCGATCTATTTGATTCTTGTCGATTTCACGCAATATGCCAGCAACATGCCAGATTACGCATACGTTTTTGGTCTCGTCTATAAAGATGAAGCTCTATTCTCCGCGCTAAAGCTCCCCATATCGCCGGGTGTCGATCACCTTGATCTCCTCGTTCAAGGACAAGTAGCAGCAGATGACTACAAATATACAGGTACTAATGCATGGTCCTGGCGAACTTTATGTTCCCTGATGTAAGATCGGACAAGTATACACACTGCGATTTGAGAAGGTCTCTCGACCTTATAACTGGTGACCGCCAAGCTTCGTTCCGTCCCGGCGACTAGATATTACTTTAGACACAATTACACACTCCTGGCTTTTGTTACAAGTTCCAGCGTCATTACATTGGTCCTAACTCAGTTTTTGTAAAAATCTCCCCGGCCACCTATCGCGTCTCCCTTGTTGTTTACCCTCCTCCGGACAGTCGTTACCGTGGCACTGAAGTTTTCCACGTTTCACGCATGAAGCCGTTTAGTAGGCGCAATCATCATCATCATCATCAACCTGATTATACCCACTGCAAGGTGAAGGCCTCTCCCATATTTCTCCACTTAACCCGGTGCTGTGCTAGCTGCATTCACTTGACCCCTGCGAACTTCTTAATCTCATCCGCCCACCTAACTTTCTGCCGCCCCCTGCTACGCTTTCCTTCCTTTGGAATCCAGTTTGTTACCCTCAGCGACCATCGGTTATCCTCTCTTCGCACTACATGTCCTGCCCATGTCCACAGTAGGCGCAATGCTGCGGACTAATTGCGGCAACTTCGCGGACGAAATATTGTGAGCACTGTATGGCGCTTTATCTTTCACACGGGTGAACGTGCTGCTTCATCTTCATCCTGTTCTCTCTTGTAGATACCCATCTTCATCGCTGAGTGTGGATTTGCTACAGCGTGCGACCTGGGTTTCAGGTCTGCAATAAACCTGATTCGCCAAGCCCGACCTTACACTGGGAATGCCCACATTCTCCTCGAAGGGTGATAAAAATCAATTATAAAATCTTTTCTAGGCCCTACTGCGTAGTTTGGACCCTCAGCTCCAGAGCCGCCTCGCCCCATTGTCTGAACAGGCCGCCAGAACACAAAACCTCTCAGTCAGTATTCAAAGATGTACCTCCTGCCTCCCCGGTTTTTTTCAGAGAGGGGGAGTGTCAGAGTGTCATTTCTGTTTGACAGCAAAAGTGATTTTGCCATGTCATGTGTGGAGAAATATTCACCTATTAGTACGGATGCCCCTGGGTACGTTACACTCGTGCGTTTTAGCCATCCGAAATTGATTATTTTAATTCCCGGTAGTGCGTATACTGAAACTTGTATTACTGGTGTTTTCTTTGACACCTACGTGAGTACAGCAACGACTTCCTGCTCACTCTAGCCCTAACTACTTGGTTAGATCATGGCGTTTGGAGAATATTGTTCTTTACATATCCCGACAACTGTGCCGGAGTAGCCGGGTTCGATCCCGGCCTCGGCGGTCGCTTTTCAATGGAGGCGAAAAGCAAGGCGCCCGTGTGCTCTGCGATGTCAGTGCAAGTTAAACAACTCCAGGTGGTCGAAATTACTGTGTAGCCCTCCACTACGGCGTCTCCCATAGGTTGAGTCGCTTTGGGACGTTAAACCCCACGAACCATGAACATATATAACAGCTTCTGCTGGCGCTTTCAATGTTCTTACTCGTTTATCTTGAATGGAAGAGCATTGGTAGCCAATATATCTAGTGATGGAACGCAACCGGTAATGTTCTTGTAGCAGGAATGCTAAGGAATTTACCTTGCCCAATGAAAACTTTGTTCCGATTTCCCCGACTGTATTCCAGCGCGCTCGACAATTCCATTTTGTAATATGCTAACGTTGTTTGCAGCCGTGTATAGCCATCGTAGATGCTGTTTGGAGTATATTGTTGGTTTCATCTGTTTGATGATTCATAACCATGCCAGCCACTCGAAGACACTCTTCAGATTTGGCGTGGTTGAAGGAGGCTGGTACACCGGAATAGAAGGCCGAATTAGCTGCATGGGGCAGCGATCGCGTGCTGAGACATATCACCTAAAATGGCAACAATCAATGAAATATATTCCTACGCACTGGAATGGAGTTCGACAGGATACTCGTAACAGCGTTGTCCCTTCAGAAACGTTGATGTCAGGTTCCAAACTGTTCTTAGCGAATACAACATCATCACGACGGTAAACGAGGATCAACCACCGCCCGACCTTCATCATCTGCAATTATGTGCACGTAGAAAGCGAGCGGAGATAGAGGCTAACCGACCCCTGAGAATATTCAAAGAAAATTAGCGGTCGATCGCCTGAGAGCTGAGGCAAGCCGCAAGAAAAGCAACTTTTCCTCAAAAGATGGGCTGACTGGCGCAGTAGTTTAGCCACAAAAAAAAAAAGGATAACAGAGAGCTCTAGAGGACTTTCAGAGCAATGAAAAAAGGGAGGAAGATAAAAGACCATGTCGAAAGTATCCGAATTGTCCTGCAGAAAATTCCAGATGAGTTTGCCGATAAGGTGGCAGTCCTCCTTCTCGAATCATGCGCAGCCTTCCATCCTACCGCCGAAAAAAGACACTGAAGATAATTCAGGGTATATTACCTCCGTTTACATTGGAGCTGATGCCTGCACTAGAAAAGTCACGAGAAAAATAACGCTGGGACATGACAACATCCCATACGAAGCGTTTGAGAACAAGAACCTTTTGTTGCCCTTTTTTTTTATTGAGAACTTTATTTCGATAACAAAATATATGCGCAAGCAATGTTCGTACAAATAGATATAAAAGCTTGTGGCTGGTCAATAGAAAAATTACTTGTAGTTCGGCCGCAGAGCACGGAAGGCCGAAAAGTTAATCATGATGTGCACAATAAAACGCGTTTACAAATTATGCACCACAAAACCAAGAAAAATATAGCAATTCACAAGACAGACATTCATCACGAAATTGGGGTATACTTCTAATGAGTTTGCAACTAATTTTAAAAATTCTGGCAAATTTTACCTCTATCAGTAATTTGTTCCATATTTCGCTCCAGCGAACTCTATCCAGCGTTCGCCATAAACATAGCAACATTTGGGAAGCTTAATGTTACAAATGAATCACAGCACAATCTTTCTACCTCCCTTATTATTCCTTCCCTTTTTGCGTACACCATGTTGTTACTCACTCTGCGCAGATAATTAGATTGAAACCAATGCATTTCCACGAGCCTTTCCTACATTTCCTGCTAAATGAGAATATTTCATGTACCTCATTATGCTTTGTAATGCCTCACATTTTCCTCGAATATAGATAATTAAAAACAAATGAACATGGCGATTCTGACGGCACCATGAAGCTGTTCCGGTAAAAAACGACAGGCTTGCACATAGCTTCACTTATAGAGCGTATTAGCTGATTATGTCCTCAGTCATAAATTCACGTGTTCGGGGTAGGGGTTTAGCCAGGGTGCATTGCAGGTACTAAATATATGTGCACTAGGAGGGGAGTATTAGATCATTAAAAGCGTAAAACGGGAACATAAAAAACTCAAAACGAACAGAAAAAGGAAGAATTCTCATGCGTGTGGGAGAACCTACCCTATGAGGTTATATAATCATCAGCAGAATCGCGCACAGGTTTCAAGGCAAATATCTACTGATGCTTCCCCGGAAGAAAAGAAGAATCGGAATAGTTAGAGGAAGCCTATCTAATCAGGAAGGTCTCTAAGTAAATTCTACGCAGAGAAGCGAACTGCTAGAAGAAGAGGAAAAAACGGCATATTGATTAAAATTCGCCACTCGACTTACACACAAAGACTGGTTAAAGATAAACCCCACCGAAAAAAATATACAGATTTATTTGCAGAATTTCGGCAGAGCAAGAGGGTCATGGACACCTCATATTGCCTTTAACTACATATGCGTACATTCGAATGACATTTCATGTGTTGGTAGTGAGAGGCTCAAAGAGAGGCTCGCGTAGTGAAGACGTTGAAAGCGTGCTATAGTTAAGTGGACAATATTTATGAAGTGTGGGACAATACTCAGGTGGCACAGACTGTGGGGCCCCAGTAGGTCCGATGAGGCAAATGGGGCTGGGTTGTAATCGTCATAAAACGTGCATCGGTACCCTTTGGGGCAAGAGTAAGCAAGCCCCATTTGGGCTGTTCCTGATGCATGGGTCCCATAGCGGCGTTGCTCGGGCTAATTTAGAGCACATTCCTGCCTCCATACCACAAGGGTTCCTTGTCGGATATCTGATGGCAATCCAACCTAAATGTGGACTCTTTGTGGGATAGCCCTCATAGATCCGAAATGAGGCCGCCCTCATTAAATCTTTGTGAGACTTACATCGGCCGTAGTGGGGCAAGAAAACGGGCATGCCCACATGCTGCCCCACTCGGCCCTTTGTAGGTTACTTGAGCGCAGATGGAATATGAATAGTACCTCAATTTGGGCAAGCCCTTGTGAATCCCAATTGAGGCAGCCTTCGCTAAATCGCTTTAGGTCCCACATCTGCCTTAATGGCTGGAAGGCGGACGGGCCCGCATGAAACCAAAATCGATCCCTTGCAGGGAATTCAAAGGCACGTGCAACAGCAAGTGGGCTCTAGGTTCAAAAACAACACCCAGTTCAATGGAGGCTGCAGACACAAAACCGCTGTAGGTCCCACACCGGCCGTAATAGGGCTAGAAAGCCGGCGTGCCCGCATGATACCAGAATTGGTCCCTTGTAGGGAATTTGAAAGCACGTGCATAAGCAACTGGTCTCTAGGTTCTAAAACAAGTCCAGTTTGCGCTACCCACAAAAAATCACTTTAGGTCCCACATCGGCCGTAATGAGGCTAGATGGTGGCCATGCCCTCATGATACCACAATTGGTCCCTTGTTGGGAATTTGAAAGCACGTGCAACAGCTAGGGCTCTGGGCTAACAAAAAACACCCAGCCCGATTGGAGCTGCCCATACAAAACCGCTGCACGTCCTACATTTGCCTTGGCAGGCATTTTAACTAGAACGTCCGTATGTTCGTCACATTTGTTAAGAATGATGGCTAACAGAACTGAAATGCAGACTCTTGTCGCAAGAAACAGCGCTAGCACAAACGGGGCTCCAGAATTAATGCCTCTGTGCGTCCTATGTTGGCCGTAGCGGGGCTGAACATACCGGCGTATTCGCACACTATTGTGCAAGCATTCTTTCCATCCTTTATTTGTTTTAGATGTTGCACAAAATTACAATTACTGATGATTTGCATAATAGTTGTTAGCATTTTTAGTCGGTTAGAAATATTACATGGCTTCATTATGGCGCTTATGCAAATTGCTCTAAAAATACTGAAACAATACTGATTCCTAACTTTTGATTCTTACGTGGTTGTCATGGACAGCCTGCAACTCTCAGCACAATGTTACTTTTCAGAACACACTTCCCAGCCTGAACAAGATGGACATGAAGTCATTTAGGCTTGATTTTTGTTATGAATAATTGTGAAATTTAATATTGTGGCTGCTAAGAAAGGGCATACATATAAAAATAATTGCTTAATTATCTTCACAAATATTTATTGTAAGAACTTGGCCTAGGGCTTCCCATCAATTACCTGCGTCGCACCCTTATGAAATTGGGCGCAAGACCAAGTGCGGCTTGCGCTATAGAACCTGCATCGGTTCTGTCATTATCTGAGGGGCTGAGCGACTAGGACTTCCCATCCATTATCCACGTAGGACCCCTATTAGAAACAATTACGAGGAACTTTAGCGATTAAAGTAGTGAAAGGCGAAAGCCTGAGTGCCCATTCTGCTACGCAACTGGCACTAAGTAGTATATAATTATTGACTAATTAGTAATTAAGTAGGCAGGCATATTTTTAGATATTCTTAGGCGTTATTTAGTTGAATAATGAATTACATAATCAGTCAATAATTGGTACTTAATTCATTAATTTTTATTCATCATTGATTGACATATAGCCATATAAGGCAAGCATTCGCGCATACTGTGGTGGTGCTCTGCGATTTGTAGAGACCTCTATGATGGCATTACGCCTCGGCCAATAAGAACGCCGCAAAAGCGGGACACATTTTGTCCACGACCTCATGAGCCATTAAAAACTTTCGCCTTAATGCTACAGAACCAGCATTGGTTTTCGTCATTATTTGAGGGCTGACCGACTATGGCTTCCCATCAGTTATCTGGGTCGGTCCCCTATGAGAATAATTTAGGCAAGCCCAAGTGCGGCTTGCGCTATAGAACCCTCATCGTTCATATGTCATTATCTTATGGGCTGACCGGAATAAAAATTAAATGTTCATCCAGAGCAGGTGCCCGGCTCCGTCCAAAGTAGGACCATCGGGGGGAGTTGGCGGATAGTGCACTGTTGGCAACGCGGGAGAACTGTGGGCAGCCGCAACCGCAAGGGCTTGCTGCATCGGTCCCAAGTCGGGCCCATCAGGGCTTTGTCGACAGCCCCATTCTGGCCTACGTCGGCCCCCCTTGCAGCACCTACATAGAGCCCCCTGCCGAGGAAACATCTTTTCGCTAAAGGATGTGGACAATATGCGCAAAATGAGAGCTTCAATTAGTTTAGTTTCGAATTTGTAGCCGGGTCAGCATTTGAGATCTCATAAGCAAACATTTATATAAACAGATGAAAAAATTTGTCTATGCTCATCTGCACTTTATGTGAGGTACTGTTCTTGAGTTTGTATTAGGACGTTCACAGAAGCTCATTTCTTAGCGCGGTGATTTCATTAACATGATGGTACCAAAGGAGTCACTCCGATGAAAACTAGGCGTTGTTGTCGAAGAAAGTTGGTGAACGACGAAGGCTCTCAAGTTAGTGAGCGCGGAGTGGTGAGCGGAATTCCACATTGTATACTTTATGAACCTAGAATAGAAGGAGAGTGAAAATTGGAGGCCATCTTCAGAAATGCGTGCAATATGAACATGTACCGGGCTGCTTTGAGTGGGAAAAAAATTAATATGTATAGGGCACAGGAGCGCACTAAATTCAAATGATGTTAACAACCTACAGCGAGAAAATATGTGATCTAAATAATGGCCTATGACGACAGCACAAAGAAGATTAAAACAGGCAGCCCGTATACAGCACAAGATCAGCCTTACACACGAATCAACTTCGTCCTGATTGTTCAGTGTGTATATTTTTCCGCAACATTAGACATCCAGAAAAATCCTGGAATGCCCCTGCTATTCAGACTGGCTTCTCAATCGATGACTGAATATTGTTGCATGCTTTACAGCACAATCTTTTTCTGAAACCAGTTTTATCAGCTTCGTTTGCTAACTTTTCTAGTTGCTGTCTGGCTGCGCTTCACTATTACTCGGAAAGCAAGCTTTCAAATCTAATTTTAATTATGCTTGAATTTGCCAATCTACCTCCTCTAGAGTATGTGTCACATCCGAAGTCTTCGTTCAGTAATGCTAACCTAACCGTCGATCAGTAAAAACAAGGCCCCATCAACGCCGACCAATACTTGAAAGCGACACGAGTCTCACTCCTTTCTATTTTATAATACAAATATTATCATAATCACTCGCGTCTTATTAGAGGGTCACGCGCAACGTGCCAGTTTATTCTAGAAAAAAATGGCTTCTTTAAGCCGGTGGCTGACAGGGAGCGGCAGATGCAGCGTCAGTGCTGATGTGTATCTGGCATGGAGCGACAATATTGTCCTCGAATTGTGAGCGCGTTCGCTTTAAAACTGAAACAACAATTAATGCTGCACAACGAATGAAGGATGGGATGAGGGAAATTGCCAATGACAGACTTACAACGCTATTTAGGAACCTTTGACGCGCCATATGCTGCGTCATACAGGAATAGGAATAGGGTCTGACGACATATTTTATATGGGCTGCTTATTCTTCCAGAAATGGTAACTTGTAAATATCAAGGCCTTCTAGGAAGCAATGAAACAATATTTGATTTCCCACGTTGTGGCTGCTGATTCTTCCAGAAATGGTAATGTGTAAATATCAAGGCTTTCTAGGAATCAATGAAACAATATCTGATTCCCCACAGACAATATGCACTAAATCGTTGTACAAATACACACTTCAAAAACTTATAACTAGCGCATAGAGAAAAGAACGTTAACATGCGAAAAACAATATAACTGATAAAGTATTGTAAATGGACCTCTACAGATGCAACGATACGTTACTTGCTAGGAAACGATTCAGGCCGTGAAATTATTAACTTAGTTATGTTATCTCCAAGCACTACGAAATGAGCCGAGGATATATTTTTTACAGGAACACGGTAAAACACTGTAAAAGAACGATATTAGCTAATTATTCAGTCTATTGAGGACGCTGTCTTATATTGCCCATAATGGGCGACCATCCGGTTTTGCAAACAAATGGCTGCAGTTCACCTCTGTAGTAAAATATAAAATGTTAGCTATAGGCTTGCGCTCCAAAGTAACAGTATGAAAAAATTGTGGTATAAGGTCCTCTCCAATTATACATTGACTCATTAACAAATATTCACCCACCGCTTGCCCCCAAACCGTAAAACCCGGCATTGAACGCTCAAATCGGCATCTTGCTTGAATAAAAGCTAAGGTGTTGTGGTTTAGAATCCACTTGAAACGTTCAGAAGTTACCGTCTACTCCTAAAAGCGGTGCGGGTCTGTGCCATATCGTCTCGGGGCGGTGACAATTCGAAGGCAACAAACAGACAGGGAGGCTAGGGTGGCACTGAGAGGAACTCTTTTGTGGACTTACTTACTCCAGCAAACACCTTTCTTTATGGGAATTTTGTTACTTTCTTTATGCAGAACTATGGTTGCGGTGCAGACACTATATATATCTTCCAGCACTTTCACGTACGGCTCGTCTACCCCCTGATTTCGCAATGCCTGCATCACCGCCGAGGTTTCAACCGAGTCAAATCCTTTTTCAATGCTAATGAATGCTATGTATAAGGGCTGGTTATATTCCGAGGATTTTTCTATTACCTGATTGACGGTATGGATATTATCGATAGTAGAGTACCATTTCCGAAACCCTGCTTGGTCCTTTGCTTGATTGTAGTCTAAGGTTGTCCTGATTCTATTAGCGATTACCTTAGAAAATACCATATACGTAACAGACAGCAAGCTGACTGGTCTGTAATTTTTAAAGTCCTTAGAGTCCCCTTTCTTATGAATGAGGATAATGTTTGCATTCTTCCATGGTTCCGGTACCGTCGATGACACCAGTCACTGCGTATACAGGGTGGCCAGTATTTCTAGCACGATATCCCTCCCTTCCTTTAGCAAATCTGTAGTTTTCTGATCTTCTCCAGCTGATTTCCCCGTTTTCATAGTTTGTAGTGCTTTCTTGACCTCGTCCTTCGTCACTGGTGGAACGTCTGACTGTTTTTCCCTACCGCCAAACTCATTACGGTCCTGACTACTTTGGCTACTGTAGAGATCTGTATAGAACTCCTCGGCTACTTTGACTATCTTGTCCATATTCGTGATGACGTTGCTATATTCGTGATGTCCCTCATTGCTGCGCTGTTATTCCTTACCTCGGTGTTCATAACAGATCACAAAAGCCAAATCATAAGCATTACAAATTTTTGCGCGAAGGTCCTTTAGCGCGTGTATTATGGTTCAATGCGCACAGCATGCATGATTTCGGGCTGCGCGCGGCCCCACCGGGATTGCCTTCGTAGTAGTTTTCAGATGCGGTGAAGGACTTCCACATTGTCGAAGTATCAGCGTAGCAGCTTCTCACTCAGTCCATGACCGCGAATCGGCGTCAATACCCAGGTTTGTTCTCCCGGCTGTCAGCCCATATCGTCGTGAAAGTTGCAGTGTCGTGCGTAGAGGCGTTTCTAGCCTTTAATTTGCAGCCATGCCAGTCGTAATTCGTTCCGTGCCCTTTGAACGTAGGCTGTCGCTAGCAAAGCGTGAATCCAGCACGAGCGCGAGAAATGTGCAGTTGTCATTTAACTTCCTCGCTGCCAATGACGGAAAGAGCTCGGAAACTTGTTTGGCTTGGTGCCATAGTGCATAATTTTTCTCAGAACTTAGCCTCATTTGCAGCCTCGTTAATCAACCTATGCAATTCTGAGACATTTAAGTGCTGTTTAATGAGTGTGAAGATTCCTTCCATGCCAGCAAGTGGGCACTGCAAGTGCGGCAAACCTCGGAGCTTGCGCACTTAAAAGAATACACTCGTTCCGATCGCTTTGTATATACAAAGCGCTTAACGCAGAGAACAAATGATATATAAAAGCAGTGCGCTGTAACGAAGTGCATATCGCTACATATCGCTGTATCGTTATCCAAGCTATTTTTACGTAGACGACCTGTGAAGTTTTTTAGTGGCATCACTATACCAGCAGCGCTCCGTTCGCTGTCGCCACAGAGCCCAATCGACAAAGCCGCCCGATGTATTCTAAACTCTCTCTCCCTCTCTATTTTATTTCAACCCTTAACCCCTTTCAAGCCATGGCTACAGGCGTCTCGCACGCTGCCGCAACTACGACGCAGAATCTAGGAACAGGCGTCTTTAAACCTGAATGGCTGGCTAATCTGTACGCAGTACGAGAGCAGTACTTCTGGAGTCTGGTTTCTAGTGTTTAACGTCCCAAAGCGGCTCCGGCTACGAGAGACGCCGTAGGGGAGGGCTCCGAAAATATCGACCACCTGGAGTTCTTTAACGTCGACCACCTGGGGTTCTTTAGCCTTCATCGAAAAGTGGCCTTCGCGGCCGGAAGTTTGTTCCGAATCCTTCGGCAGAGCAGTCGAGCGACCTAAACTCTGCACCACCACGGCGGGGCCCGAGAGCAGTAGTCATCCTGCTGTATAACTTACAGTTACACAGAAAAAGCAAATATTTTTATTTCGTTTTCTACTCCGCAGCCTTAGCGTAAATGTCTCGTTATAGAATCAACTTCGTGATGATGTCCTGACCCCAGAAGAGAAAGCATTCCATCGTCTGACAGAAGCTGAGTAAGTAAGACTCAATTGATGATAATAATGAAATATTATAAAATTCTACAAAAGGGGCCGCGCAAATGGGACAAAGCAAAGACTCGCGCAGAGACGTAGACACTCTTCTTTTTCTTCTCCCTCGTTATAATGGCACATACCCACAGTGGGGGATTGGCCAGAATTTGTTGTAGGTGACATAATATAATTGATAACGACAATTTGACTGTATGATAGATAACATAATAATTAGGAGTTAGTGTTGCTGAATTAATTTTAAATTTTGAGGCGATAGTAATAGAAAACAATGAAAAAAGTATTAAAATTGTAAAATAATAAAAATAATAATAAAAAGAAAAAAAGAGTACAATTCAGACAGATCAGCGCTAACACACAAATCTTCCAGTGGCAATATTATAATTTTGAAGTAACTCACACACCGGTTTTAGGGCATGCCCTTTGTGCACCAAAGCAGAGGAGGACTGGAACTTTAAATGGCAATTCTAGCCGAGCAAAAGGTATTTCTAAATAATTTCTTCTCTGAGTAGCATACCTGCGGCAGGAGAGGATGTAATGTTCAATTGTTTCCACGTCATCACATGAAACACAAAGATTCGAAGGCGTGAATCCAGAGCGACATAAATAAAGATTGAGGGAAGGAATTCAACAACGCATGAGCGTCATGACGACCTCACATTGCCTCGATGTACAACAGTGGACATTCCAATGGAAATTTAAGTGGTTAGAATCCGTAGTCGCAAGGAGTGACACATGGCTCAGGGCATTTAACGTTTGAAGCTGTTCAGAACGGGATATATTTAGCAAAATAATATTGGGTACAGCATCGGCAACAGGCCCATTGAGAGCTGAATTTGCTAAATAGTCCGCCATTGTATTAGAAGCGATGCCGCAGTGGCCCGCAACCCACTGAAAACGTACTTCCTGTAAATGTAATGGAAGGAAAAACATCAGGGTTTGTTTCAAACTACGAATTTTTGGGATTTCTAATGCTGCTAAGACTGACAGGCAGTCGGAGAGTATGATTACGTGAGTAACGTTTCCGGGAACTTTTTGAAGTGCCAAACCAATTGCAAGCAATTCAGCAGTAAATATTGGTGTGTAAACAGGAATCCGTACAGAAAAACTCCAATCGAGTGCTTGGGAATAAAACCTTATTGCAGCTTTTTCATTCCGTTGTGAGGCATCTGTGAAGATAGCTACGTGTCGTCGATACTGCAATAGATAATCTTCAAGGTGCCCATTTATTACAGTGGTAGTCAAGTGTTTTGCATTAAATGGCAACGACTGGTCAAAGCACAGTGCGGAAGTAGCTTGAAAATTGCCAACACATCTTACTGACATAAGCGAAACTGCAATTTTGACAGCAAGGACTGAGTAAATACAATTTGTGGTTGCTAATATTGCGGCCAATGATAATCTAGAAACTCATCTTGGTGTGTAATACAAATGGGAGTAGCCACTCCAGACAAAGACTCCAGTGCTCGTAAAAAGGTTCGCACAGTGAGGAGCTCAAATCGAGAGTTCAAGTCACGTACACGGGCCTCTGAATAGAGGATTGCATTTGAAACTGATTTTGGCAACCCCAAACATAGTCGTAAAGTGCGCCTCTCCAGTAGCAGCAAAGGTCGTAATTTGTATTGAGGACTGCCCGAGAAGCGAACACAGCCGAACTCCAGAATTGGTCTTAAATATGTTTTATAGAGAAACAAATGAGTACCTCTACGCATACCGAATTTCTTATGGCTAATTCGAATCAGGCGACCAAGGGCTCGCTCACCTTTCAGGCAATTACTTTTGATATGAGGCCGCCAGTCTAATTGGGAGTGGTATAATATAACCAAGTACATAAGGATTCAACCTGTGGGATTTGTGAACCGCAATACGCAAGGGAGATATAAAGAGGGTGTGCCGGTGGGAAAACGAGTACTGAGGATTTTTTCACGTTAAAAATTTTACTTTACCCAACCAAACTTCAAGGGCATTCAAGTAGGCTTACAATAATTGGTATAAAGAATGAACGTCTTGTGCAGAAGAGAAAAAGGCAACATCATCCGCATACACGTACACTTTTAAATTTGGATGCACAGGAATATCCCTCATTAATATATTAAATAGCAATGGAGATAGCACCGATCGCTGAGGCACGCCTCTAGTTTGGTAATAAGTTTCAGAGGTTATAGAACCTCTAGTGCAGAAAAATTTCCTCTTCCTCAATAATTCTTTTAAACATGCAAAAATGTAAAAAAGGTGGCCTAATTTCGTTTATCTTATTAAAAAGTATAGAGTGTTCCACACTGTCATATGCTTTGGCGATATCTAAAGTGACCAATGCCGACACTTCTGTATTCTTCATGCTAACCTAATTCTGCTCTCCAAATCTGTATGAGCCGTCCTTGGCGAAACCCAATTTCTGCATCACTAAATGCATTCAGGGTGTTAACATGGTTTGTGAGGTGCGCATGAACTGTGCGTTCAATAAGTTTCACTAGATTCGAAGTAAGAGAAATTTGCCGAATATTATCCAAATCAAAACCTTTTTTTCGGATCTTTGAGGATTAGTATAATTTTAGCAACTTTCCGGTCTTCAGGTATCCAACCAGTTTCTAGGGAAAAATTTACAATAATAAACACATCCGAGTTGTGGTTTTGCAACAAAGCTTTCAGCAAAGCGACTGTAATGCCGTCACACCCAGGAGCTGCAGGTTTCAGAGCAGCCGCTGCACAATGCAATTCCGATGGCTCAATGTGCAATGTAATCCACACGTGGCGTAGGTCGAAGTAAGGGAACCACCGCTTGCGCTTGGAAGCGAATAACAAGATCGTTCGCAATTTGTTCAAGTTTATCTTTTACTTCATTGGATGATAACCCCTCTGACTCGGTTACATGTGGTGGAGATGAACTTATTTGGTTGCGTTCTATGAACCAATACAATGCCTTCCGATTAATTGGACTAGAAAGATAAATATTCATATTAGCATTATACTCTGTTAGCTAAAAACTAGAATCTGTTGCATCTTCTTCCTCCGGCGCTTTGTGAAATGCAGAAAGTACTCGTTACAGCAGCTGTGCCGGATCCACTGAGGCATCTTACAAAATGTTCAAAAACGGTACAGTTTATAATAACCTTCTATGGTCAAGCGCCTGCGAATATTCCTGGAGGTGAAATTTATACGCAGCTTTATATAAGAACTGCTTCCTCACCTCGGTTTTGTTTCAGAATGTAAATGCCATAAACAAAGCACACCAAATTAAACCAGTGACTATTGCGCTAGGAGCGTGCAAGCTGATGGCTACTTGCCTGAGAAATGACTTTATGATTAAGTAATGAATAAAGTTATTCTCTGATACAAATACTTCTGTGCGACGCACGTGTCAAATAATTTTCACCTTTACACTTTTGTATTTGTTTTCCGTTGATGTGGTAATTCCAAAAAAGAAACAATAACACTTGTGCGTCCTATAGATCTTTGAAATTTATACGTAATTGGTATCGTTTCTTTTGAACTCATTATGGAGTTTAAGACATCAAAGCTCACAAATGAAAGAATACTCATGAAAATGCTTGAACAACTCGCCACTTTATTGGGCCGGAGATCGGCATTAACATTTGCGACTTGAATAAATACTCAAAATGTATCATTGTAAGCGCTTCACCTCCTATTGGTAGCTCTGCGGAATGCAGGTAAGCATCGTATCTATGAGCGGGGACAATAAGTTACCACTAGGAAGATGATATTGATCGGCATTTTTTGATTTCCTGCTTCCATATTGCTATCTAGTTTCACAAAATGGCGTGGTATACCAAAGGTAATGACTCAATTTCATATATGGTGAGTAACACACATTAAATGTGCACAGGTCACCTCTATGTTTGAAAACAAGCAGTTTCAAGTAGCTGGCCACGCGGCTTTTCGTATTGCGATTACTAATAATGCAAACAGCCATTTGCACCTTTCTTTAAAAACAATTCATACCCTGACCTTCCTTTTCCTTTCCTGCACAATTGTTCCCCTTAATGATAGCTACAGTGACTGCACAAATAAAAACAATCGGCAGATGCTACATTCCCCGCAATAGTGTCCGATAGCGGAGGAGTACGCTCCACAAGAACTTAAAAGTGTGCTAGAGGTTATGCTTTCTCGGTATTCATCATATAATGTATTTAAGAGACGACAAGGGGCACCCAGAAGGACGCAGGGCAGGCCTCTAGCCTTGCCTGGGCAAGGACGCGCATATTGCTACCACATATTTTTTTTTTCAGACAAAAAACGTGGCTCTGGTCTGTAGGGGTAGCGTGAAAGACTCGAGATCCAATCGACCGAAGTTTGATTCCTGTTCTTCGAAACCGAAGATACTCTTAGGCGTAAATAACTTACCTCCATTCAACTACACCTATCATTGATGTAGTCATCTTATGAATTGGTAACGTCAAGTCTTACAACGTTAGCAAAGCAGCGCTACGCTATGCTCAGACATGCAAGGAACCAGGAAAACATGTATACAGGACAAGCGCGCATGTTCTATGTACACGTTTTCCTGCTTCCTTCTGTGTCTGAGTATAGCGTAGCGGCCAAATTTCGTTGTAGATGACTCGTCATTTTCGTCATCCCATTTTCTATTCACTTGGACAGCGGGAACAGTAAAGGCCCCAATATAGTCCGACGTTTTCAACGCGACTGGCACAGCCGGCGACGTCGGCCATGGTACGTAGGCTACGACGGGCGCGTCAAACAACTGCCGCCTCTACAGTCTGGCGCGGCTGGTGTGCACGGTGCCGCGACGCGCATGCACACAAGACGCCCTCAAAGGTTAGTACGTTTTCGGTGTGCGTTTTCCAGCAGACGACAGGACACCGCCAGGGAGGAACTGGCTGCCTATCGAGGCACTTATTACTGCTGTGATCAAGGCAATGATGGGATGTGTTTACAGCGAATGCTCAAAATGTTGCGAATGTTCAAACGACACCAAGCATATACAGACAGCTGTGGAGACGCCCAGCCCAGCAACGGCCTGAACCCGCGTCGACGACGGCTACGGACGGAACTTGTTTATGCACGTGCGTGTTTTACTGAAGATTAATCATAATTTAAATATCTGTACGATTACAGAAGAGTTAGAGATTACACAGTTATGAGGATCACTTTCTCGGTCGGCCGCAATTCTTGTAAAACTCCTTCAATTTCGCGAATTCCCTGGTTGGTGAGCCGCTGATGTTCCATGTGGCCAAATCGAGTGCGGTCTTCGATTCCGGCGTGTACCGGTCACAACTCTATGCGAAGCCGCTTCCGCAGTTTCTGGTATTGTTCCACTGAATGTACTGCAGATAAGTGAAACAACACCATCGTTACATCTCCTAGAGCACTGCATTAAAACGGTATGGCACACGCTGCAGCGAAGAACTCACAGCTGTGCCCGGCCGCACTGCTGACAGATTGCATCCCAGGCATTTTTTCCCCTGAACGTCTCAGTAGTCAATCCCCTTGGTATCATAGACGCAGGACGGCCCTCAAAATGCCTTCTAGCAGCTTTTCCGCAACTGTGTCTGAAACACGCGCGCGGTCGCTGTCTACATAGGAAGCCGCCATCTTCACTGCGCATGAGGAGTGCTGGGATTCATGGCCGACGCGGCGGACGCGGTCGGCGAGAAATAGGCGCGATTCTATTGGCGCGTCGACGACGTTGGGCCGCGTCGGCTAACGCTCACTCCGTCCGTCACGTCGTTACGTTGGACTATAGACCTCGGTTCTTTGCCGACGTAACGTCGCGGAGGCCGACGTGCGCGCGCGTGTGCGTTACGTCGAATTATATTGGGGCCTTAAAGGGAAACTTGAGAGTTTGCTTAGACCACCAGATTGCACTCCACCATTCATGAAGTGTTCACCTCGCTTTTCTGTTTACGTATGAAATGGTTGCAGCGGATTCATATTTAGTATAGTTCTTTGTTGGGCTAGTTGGTGATCCATTGAGATGTAGAAGTATCGCAGGCAGACATAGACAGAGGGAGGAAGAACACAGGGCTGACTTCTATTGGGAGGGGATTTGTACACACTATTGTGTCATGTGACTCAGCCGAAGTTAAAACGTCATATGCACTTGTACTGGTTTTCTCTCCTAACATAGCACTGACAAGACCAAAAGACCAAGTAGCAAGAAACAAGTCATCACAAAAATCACAAGGAAACTATCACACAGACGAAGCAAACACCATGAGCACGCTCATGTCTCACGGTTAAACAAACGATGAAGACGACAAATGAAAAAGCCGGATAGAGCTGTATAAGGGCTACCGTGGTCAAAATGTAAAGCATGAAAGCGTATGAATAAGTCAAGTGTCATTGGCCTTAAAAACCACCGTAAAACTCCTTAAAACCTTACAAACAAACGCTGAAATCGACAAATAAGTC
>JAJIZL010028697.1:0-15034 GCA_023969395.1 Amblyomma maculatum
CTCTCTTGTCTCTCACGACGACACGTTGCCAGTGGAAATGTGGCTTATTTATATGCTTCTGTTCTTGGCACAATTTCCATTCTTCTTGCTCTATTGCGTCACTAGCATAAATTACAGATAAATACGTCGTAAAAGTGTGGCAGCAAAGTGATTTCTTTGTTAAACAAAAAAAAAACCATACAATTATGTTATAGGTATACTTGTAGTTGTGAACATTCGGCGTTCGCTCTCTCAAAGGCAAAGCTAAGTGCTAAAAACTGCATTTACCTTTCCCTGTGCGCTACTATGCGAAAACTAAATTTACACATTGCACCAGCCACTGGCACTGTGTCCATTGACAACATCGTGCTTTAAAGCATTGCCAGGGAGGCTATTTTGAGGTGATGTAGCTGCTGAACGAGCGTTGTTATGCAGCACAGGTTTGATTTAACGAGCATTACCCGCATTGAGAGCAGTGCTCAAAGTGAAAATTGCTTGTTTCTTCGCAGTTCAGAGGGTTTTTTTTTTCAATTTTTTTTTTTTATGCTTGAGCAGCCATTTTGCTCCACCAGTGTCCGTTAATCATCAGTCTTTATTCACTGCATCACTGTATTGAAAATATATGCTACCGTCTTGTATATTCCATTAATACAGCTTTCAATCCCTCATTGACGAAAACCTTCGCATTCCACACACATGATTCGCTAGAGTCAAGTTTATTGCCTGAAATTCATGTGATCTGTACACATCCTAATACTTGCGTAACAAGTATATGCTCCAAAAATGTACGAAGCTAACAAGGTAGCCTTGTTCAGAATATTCATAGCTCTAATTTAAGTTTCGTGGTTGCACATGAAGCTGCAAACAAGTTATTTACCTTTAAAAACTAACAAGACGGGAGATTATGCTAAAGCGAGGTGCACGCTTCGCCTCTTCGTAATTTTTGATGGTAGTTAGAACATGACCTATTTTCCTGAGCAATATTTATTGTTGATCAGCTCATGCCGGTTACAAATCATTGAGATCGAAAATTCGACATAATAAAACGGTTGTCGAAACATGTTTGCTTTAGTTTATAGGAAAATAACTAGGTGTTGCCTTCTTTAGTCTTCCTATGTCTCGCCGTTAAGCTAGGGGAAATCCTTGCCAGCGCTGGCTGATATTCATCATAAGCGGATAATTATTTAAGGTGCAAGGTGCAAGGTGCAAGGTGCAAGCATGATTTGCCATGTTACATACTCACAAACTGAATAATGAGACATCTTGACAAATGGTGTTGATGCAATGGCTGCTGGCGTAACGCGAGCGCTCCGTCATGCGTCAATGCCCCCTTCGTCACCTTTATCTGTGTCACAAATACAGGTTATGAACCAATGAGGGATCGTGACGATCGCGAACTAAAAGAATGGCACCAGCGCTTGATAGCGGAACATAGCGATGGACCTGCTAGATTATTAGTGCTTCATCAGAACAGTTAAAAGGCTTGCCGCCTCGATAAAAGAGAACAGCGAATGACGCCTGGTCTACAAATGCCGCAGAGCTACCAGTCGCCAGGTTCCGAGGCCCACGGCCAGTGCGCTGAGGCCCACGGACGCACACAAATGCTCGAGCCAAAGTGCTTACAGCGTTAAGTGTGAGCTCATCTTCTCAGGTCATTTGGCATCGGTCTTTGATTAGTGGAGCCATACTTTTAGCATCTTCGCGACTTCTGGTCAGTGTCGTGAGAGGGAGCAGGAGAGAGAATCGAGGTCAGGTCGCCTACGACAGGCTGGTGCAGTGCTAGGACGCGACCCAAGCGCATTACAAGGAAGACCTCGGCGAACGACAGGCTTCGTAGCTCCGGAGCCCTGGTAGGAATGATGAAGACTGTTGGTGCGTCCACCAAAAGTTGCAGTACTGTTCAAACTGCGCTTCTCATCGAAACACATTTCTGGATTTTAAACAAATTGATCGCTGGTGAAAAGCGCTGGACAGATGTTAAGACTTGCGTACTCAGTTTATTCCTGCTGCGCGAACCTCCCTTACTAATGGAATTTTAGCTTTTTGAATTATATATAGCCCATAGAGAAATGCAGGTTTTTTTTTTTTAACTATGGGTTATATCACTGCAGGGCTCAACAAGACATTATGGTGTGCGGCTACTTGATCCCTGCTGGTACAGTCGTCATATCCAACATATGGGCGACCCACATGGACCCTAAGCTTTATCAAAACCCCGAGATCTTCAATCCGGACCGGTTCTTGGCCGACGGAAGTTCAGCACTAGTTGAGAAACCTGAGTACCTAATGCCATTCTCCACAGGTAAGCACACATTTCATCGTTAAAGCACTGGCTTTAGTGAGAACATGCCCGATTAGGGCAAAACCTTATTACTTCGTTCGCCACTTTTCAATGAACGACGCCATGGATGATTTACAAGGTTAACATTTTTCCAAATGATAATAAATGGTACACCTAAACAAAGGCTAACATTAACGATGTATTCGTATTTAGAAGCAAAATTTGAAATAGATTGCGCATATCGTTTATGTAAAGAATACTCTCTCAGTTCAGACACCTACAGATGATAGCAGTGGTGTCCTTTCAAAATTACTAACGTTGCCAAAAAAGATTTATCAAAGAAGGCTAACGTAATTTTGCATTCATTGTGGACACCCCACCTGTGCCGAAATATAAATGATGAAGGAGAGTGGGTGGAAAAGAAGAAGGAAAGAGACGCCGAGAAATGCAGCGCTTAGTATTATAATGATAAACAGCGCTAAAAACGAGGGCGAATAACGAAGAAGCAATCAGAACGACCGCTTCTTTCCTCTTCGTCCTCGTCATTAGCGCTGTTTAATCATTGTGTCACCGTAACAACGAGCCCAAATGTCTCTTTTATTACAGCTTAGTATTAGCTTCAACCATCACAAAGTCAGCGACCTGCACCGCAATCACACTGCATGAGCGCGCGTGTCATCTCATTTTCGCATCAAGCTTGTGGCGCCAATACTCGCGTCGCCATCTGAGCACGTTGTTCACTCGATCGGGACGCTCTGAATACTTTTGTGTGGACATCCGCTTTTGTAACGCGCAAGTCACGCCACTGCGCAATACCATCTGATTTCTCTTTTGTATACCCTACGCTTGAGCGTGAGACGGAGGGCTCCAAATGGCAATGTACCATGCAGGTTGTTGAGCGCAGCAAATATGGTCCTTACACGTGGTTCCGACGGAGTACGTTTATCGCAGCAATTTTTATTTGGCAAAAATGAAAATCTGCGAAGAATAAACAAAAATATTTGGAGGACACTTAAACTCCATCTAAGGGTATGACGTGATAGCGGCCGGTGGCCCCTGGGTTACTTCCGCTTTGAAAACCGACGTAGACGCGCAGTTTGCACTACACCGCAGAGGAACCATCTGTCTTGGCAACGAGGAATAAGATCTCGGAGATTCGATAGACACCGCATGCCGGCGCCACATGTTTTTACTCGCACGTTTAAGACTCGTCCTTGAAATTTCCCTCTTAAACTTGGGTACGGCTTCGGCTTTTCGTCACAGCAAGCCTAGTACACTCATGCGTAAAATGTGGCAGCGTGCTTCGAGGGCCCGGATGTGCCTCAATTATAGCTCTATTTTTCCAGAATTGATGAAGTTCTGTCACATTCGCACTATCTACGCTTCCCTAACAACAGAGCTTTGTGATGATGTTGGTCCTTAGATAAATGAGAGAGCGGCACGCTTATTTCGCGCCTGCAACAAACCGATGCATTGTAGTAAGCAGCGTTGCAGCGCGAATCTAACGGCGCTTTATTCATGCACACTATCACGTAGCGCTTTTCAACTTCGCGATATTCAATTTCTGCAGTATTAGCAGGATTTCAATAAGCCTAACTCGTCGGGAGCACTTCAGTCGCACAGTTTTCGTGGTGGAAAACTTTCCTTTTACACTTCAGCGCTGAAATCTATAGTTTATAAATAAACGCTTTGTGAATGTCTGATCAATATTCAAGTAGGTGGAACCGAAAAATGCATAGTGTTTACTTTACACAAATGGTAACAACATTCTTGTGGCTAAAAACATTGCTAGCACGAAACGCCCTGTTAAAGCAATGACAATAAAACGGCGAGTTGAGCTAGTTGGTACATTTTTAAGGAATAACAGGGCGGAGGCGAAGGACAAAGGAAAAGGAAGAAGACAACAACACCTTTCTTGTCTTCTTCCTTTTCCTGTCTTCCTTGTGTTGTCTTCTTCTTTGTCCTTTGTTTTTCGTCTCCGTGCTGTTATTCCTTAATAAACCAATGACGCAATATCTGTTGGGATGATGTCTCAGTTGTTTTTATGTATATAAGGCTCGATCTTAGCTAGGACAACCTGTATAGGAAAGAAAAACACGCGCGAACTATATTCAAATCACGTCACAAAGTCTACTTTCCTTGCTTTCAGGTAAACGCATGTGTCCCGCTGAGCTCATGGCCAACATTCAGGTGTTCGTCTATGTCGCAACCATCGCCCAGCGCTTCACTATCCTGCCTGAAGAAGGAAAAGCAGTAGACTTGGACTTCGACAGCGATAGCGTCTGCGTTCCAAGGCCACAGAAACTGCGCTTCGTGGCCCGATAGGGATGAAAAGACCTGGCAATATGCGCTAGTCACGCATCACGTATATACGTGTCATCTCTTTCCAAAGCTGAACAAAGAGCGTAGCATTGCTTAACGTCTTAGAGTGATGCTTAAGTTATCCTTTACTCGTCGTCAGTAATGCTCTTAGCAGAGGCCACGAACAACGAAAGAAAATAAAGGGACATTTCAACAATGCCTTAAGGATATGACGCCACAGCACCCCGCGGCCATCTGGGCTGCATGCTTGCGCACTGAGGAATCGAACGACGCACCCAATAGCCGCCTCTGAGCGGAGGACGCTGGAGCCACAAAAGAGCAATCGATCAGGATGCCATCTTTCGAGGCAGTGTCCTACATCATACTGGGAGTGTTACGGTTCCTGCCGCATGAAGGCGCCATGATGTCACGTCAAAAAAATAAACGCCAACATGAACTTTACTCCTTGTTTAATACTACCTCCGCAACTAGAACTTCTGTAGGGCTCATACTCAGGAGCATGCCAAATTAAAACATCAGGGCCCGCTTGCACAAAACAATCTTAAGACTGTCTTAGCTAAGTCCAGACTTAACTGGAGTCTAAAGAATAGGCCACTAGCATGGCCGCTTAAGACGAGTCAAGACTGGGCTTCAGTCCTGACTTGAATAAGTCGCTTGTATGATTACGACTCTAGTGCTGTCTTGGTTAAAACACAAGGACGCCAGGTGTTTAAGTAGAGAAATTAGGGAAATAAAGGGATGCGCTGGCACTGTCTCTGCTATAAGATGTACACATTCCGTCAATTTTGCGTTGTGTAAAACCCGTGCCATTGCTTTTTGCGGCTTAAGATTGTGTTACGAGGAAAAATGCCCCAAGTGGTTGCTGAGGCCGTTCTGGGAAGCCACTCTGGTGAACATAAAGCCGAAGCGTTCGACGTTTGGAACACGAGCCGTCTTAAATAAGCTTGATCTTTCTAAAGACACCATTTAAGTCTGGGCTTAGCTCGGACTTTATCGTGCAAGCCGGTCCAGCTTTTTTACATGAGTGACCACATGACATATATATAAAACCTCCTTGTACCGGTGCCTTACAAGCGTGTCTTTGCGCCCAAGATGGTAGCATTGACAGGTAACCGAAGAGTAGTGAGTTAAGTCCAAAGTTTAACTTATGGAAATTTGTTGTTACGTAAACCCTAATTACTGTAAAACGTAATACACATAAAGATCCAAATCCACTGAAACCAAGAAAAGTATAGAAGAAATGTTTGTGTTTATTATTGTGGAATAATTGTCTAATCTGAAGATAATCAATTTGAAAGAAGAAAAACAACCACATGCCCCGGTGAAGCATGACGTGTGTTCCTTGACACAAAGTAGACGCGAAGTAGGCTTCTAGACACGAGCGTGATCTGGGTTTCTTATTCCACTGACCATAGACTTAGGGTTATAGCTTTGAAACTACATGCGGGCTCATCAAAAAAGATCAAAATACGGACGCCATACCTGCTACGCTATGAATGTTTGCACTGTGGACTTTTGGCAATTATTGCGCGCTTCCTCGACTGTGAGCGCCACATGTTGCTTTCTTTTTTTACTTCTTCAACCAACTTCAACTTTCCCCCGGGATAGCACGTATGGTTATCACTAGCCTAAATAATTCCGCTGTAAAAGAAAGGCTGTCCCCATGGGCACTTCTTACCTGCTCGTGGTAAACCGGCAACATCTAAAGAATCACACTTTCCTCCTTCTCATCTATGCTGCCCTCGACAATGTTTCCTTCTTTCCAGTCAAGATTAGCGTCCTCTAACTCACTGTTGTTGCATGTAGACAGTGTGTCAAAGCCACAATATTTCTGATTAATTTATTTTCTCAACTTAATTTTCATGCTGTTTTTTTGTTACATTGAGGTAGGATGAACAGTTGGACGAGTTGGTTTATTACCTTTTGACGTATTTCGTACGAAGAGTTTGAGATTGGTGTTTCATGTTCTCTGTGTTTGCTACATATGACTTTTGTTGGCATGATGATAAGTTCTCCATCGTGATGGCGGTGAATAAATTACCTTAGACTTTTTATTCCGCTTTAACTAATTCAGAAATACGTGTTCGTGTGCTGGTGTCTGTGGAAGCGTACACACGTTTTCCTCCTGCATACTTTCGAATTTGTGTTACTAGAAATTCGCCCCTTTCATTTCCACACATGTCTCCACGCACTAATCTCCCTTAACTAGGGATAACAAGGATTACTGCTTCAGCTGACATTACACGCTGCACAAGAGATTGTTATTAATGCGAAAGCATTAGTAGGCTGTGCTCACGCCGGAACAGCAAAATATGTCGCTGGAAGTTGGGCCTCTAGTGATCTCATTCCCAAGTGGCATCACCAGTCAATTACCGGATAAGATCTTTAAGTAATAACATAAAGAAGTGCTGCATCATCAACGAGATAAGTAATTAGTCATGTGACATGAAAGTGTCGAGCCATGTAATTCATGAGCCTTGGGCCACGAGATAAAATGGGCTGAGTCCCATTTGAGTGGCTGCACAACAGCCATAGTTGCCCAAGAAGAAAGTAATAAATTTCAATTAAGAAAGATGCTCGGCAAGGATACATGTTCCCCCTGTACTATTCACAGGTTGTTTAGAGGAAGTATTCAAAGACTTGGAATGGGAGCAGATAGGGGTAAGGTGCGATGAAGAATACCGCAGTAATCTGCTATTTTCTGGTGACATTGTCTTGCTAAGTAACTGAGGCGATGAACTGCAAAGACTGATTGGCGACCTAGACAGAAAAAAGAGGAAGGTAGACCGGAGGAATAACGCACAGAAGACTAAAGTATTGATTCAACAGCCTCGGAAGGAACAGCAGTTTATGATAGGCAGCAAAGCACTGAAAGTGATTAGCGAATATGTCTGCTTAGGACAGGTAGTCACGCAGATTCGCACTATGAAAGGGAAATAATTAGGCGAATAAAATTGGGATCGAGCGCATTTGGCAAGTACTCGTCGATTAGGACTAGCAGCGTACCGGTATCGCTCAAGAAGGAATTGTACAACAGTTGTATCTTACCTATAGTCACCTATGAGGCTGAAACGTGATGGCTAACAAAAAGGATTCTACTTGAGCGGAGAACAACTCAGAGGTCAATGGAACGAAAAATAGTAGGGGTAACGTTAATAGATAGGAAGCGTGCGGAGTGAGTCAGAGAAATATCTCGACTTAATGACGTTTTAGCAGAAATCAAGAAGAAATGGGCATCGGCAGGGCATGTAGTGCAAAGAGAGGATAATCGATAGTCGCCGAGGGCAACAAATTGGATTCCAACGGAAGGAAAGCATACCATGGGGCGGCAGAAAGTTAGGTAGGCGGATGCGGCTGAGAAGTTTGCACGTTTAAGTGGGTGCAGCTGGCACAGGGCCGGGACAGGCCTTCGCCCTGCAGTGCCTGTAGTGGGCATAGTCCGGCTGATGATGATGATGTCATGATACTGATAAAACGTACAGGAGCGGTCGTAAGTAAATGAAGCAAGCATTTTGTCCTAATTGCAATCACCCTCTTCGGTTTCGAATATACGACGATTTGTCCAAGTGAAAGCGCTGTGTGTATTATATACTAGCCTGCTTACGGCTCCGCGAATCACACAGAACGCACTTGCAAAATGTTACGTATTCGGCGATAATACCATTTTTATACAGTGGATAACAGCCTCAAATATAATGGGAAAATATTGTCAAAAATTATATTCAGTTCGGGCTGTTGTCGTTGGCATCTGATGGTGGGGCGCGTTCTCCTCGTGTCATGTTTTATTTGTGTTCAGTGTCATGCAGATATCATAAGCGAAACTTCTTCGCTGTGTTCTCACCTAGCGGTTGATTTTACCAAAAAATTTTGTGGAATACTTATTTTAATCAAACTTAATATTAACAGCTACACCTAGAGGGGAAACTGGGAGCCAAATACACCATACTAGCTGAAAACACTCTAATTATCAAATGAGGTTCTCTACCTCGTAATCAACCTTCATGAAAGACCTGCTTCTCTGCCGACGAAGAGGAGGTGATTCTAAAGAGCACGAACCAGAGGCACGTGGCAAGCTCCGCACCTCAGAAGAAGCGAGAATGCCCGGGCGAAGCGGTTCGAAGATGCCTCCGTTGGCGACCGCAGAGACCACGCAGAACACGGACCCCGAGCTGGCAGCTATTAAGGCCCGCATCCAGCTCGGGTACTTCGAGGACACGCCCGATCCGATGGGCGTGCCGGCCAGCAGCGCAATCGCCACAAACCCCGACTCGCCCGTCACGCAGGGACACCACATTCCGACGGCCTCCATGCAGAGCTTCTGGAGTTTGTACGCGAAGAAGGCGAGCGGAGAACTACATACCAGGTAACGGTCCTGAGCTTATATCATCCTCTGGTTACCGCTGCTGAGAATCGAAGTCCTGATAATACATCCTCAGGATGTTAAGTCTTTAAGATTAATCTACTGAAACTAAAGGAAGCTTAGGGTTCTGTCCTGTCATCATTTTATTACCGCGATATCTTTAAACACTCCCTTCTCCAGGAAAGCCCTCATCGGCGTATCAGAGTTGTCGGCAACGGGTTCAGCTTTGGGGTTGTGAGCGAAATGCGAGCGGTATAGATGGCAGGTGACATAACCATGTCCTGATTGATGATCAGGTTGTTTCACGTCACGAGACCATAATGACATAGCCGAGGTGATAGGCGTTGCCAATTCGGACTTCACGTTTGTGGTGGGAGGGACCGTTATATCCCGGTAGAGACATGGGTGCCCTTAAGGCACGTCCGTATGGCTTGGTTACAGCGGGAATTTAAGTCTATGTCGGCTGGTGTTTCACATAAATGGTTTCTGACGACCGTTTCCTATGAGTGTGTGTGGAGTAATAAAATCATGTACAAACAAAATTAAGAGTAGGAAAGTGAATGAACGAAAACGGGATCAGCGAGAGGAGCCGGCAGACGGAAGTCTTAACGCTGTCCTGAGAATTGCTTAAAATGCGAATTTTAAGCGTATCCCCAATTCTTTGTTTTATGATGGCCTCAACAGAGCCCGCTTTAGTGGAACAACGCCCACATATCCTAACTCTTGAGCAACTATGTAAAAAGAGGCAAAGCCTGAGCGAATCGATCTTCAATGAGGTGACTTATATCAGCATCCTACCGCGTATAGATTGTATCTATCATTGCGCTATGCGAGTTTCAGATTGGATTAGTTTGTTTTGTTTTGTATATGTTTTTGTAGGAAGGGGGGGGGGGGTTATAGGTTTTACCTTTCCAAAGCGACTCAGGCTATGATAGACGCCTTAGTGAAGGACTCCGGAAATATGGGCCACCTGAATTTATTTAACGCGCACTGACATCCGCGCACTGATATTCACTGGCGACTCGTCTTATCACCTCCTACGAAAAGCAAGCCGCCTTTGATTTTGCCGGTTTATATAGTGCTAGCTGCACACTGTGAAGCTCCGCCGTGTCTGAGCAAGCACCAACTGCGAACTCAAGCTGGTATATTGCAAGCAGTCGTTTAAGATGCATGGTTAACAAGGGACCGGTTGCATTAATCACCAACGCAGGGCCAGGCCGGCGTATCTGGCGTGCTGCGTGGCCCTTATGCTAACGGTGGCCGTGGCAACGCTCATCATTGCCCGGTTCCTGTCACCCAAGCACGAAGGAGTCTACGTGCAGGGCCCATTCGGCATCGTGCACGGCTCAGCCATGAGCTGCGAGGGACACGCGGTGCACGCTTTTCGCGGCGTGCCTTTCGCCGAGCCACCCCATGGCGAGCTACGCTTCCGCGACCCCAGAGCGGTCAAGGAGGACAGCGAGGCTGCCTACGATGGCAAGCAGACACCCCCTGCATGCATCCAGCTCAGCCACAGGGCATATCGAAACGGTCAGAACATTGGAGTTTCCCTTGTCACACTTGTACAGTACGGTCCACTGTTAAAGAGAACGTGCAGTCGCATGGCCTGCACACTTCGCAAGGCGCTGCCGTTGACAACTGGCGAGAATGGGCGACGCTATGTGCATGCTCTGGAAGAACAGCCAGCAGTACTTACTGCGCATGCGCCTTGTGCAATCGCTTGTCGCCGGCTCTCGCTGTAGCGCTTTACAAAGCACCACGGCCACGCGGTCTCATATTTCCTTTAACAGTGGACAGCACTGTACAACGAGCGGTCGTGTGTTCTTATAGCGAATGCAGTGACATTGGCTCCGCAGCTTCTGCATGCCTCCCGCGAACAAAACTAAGGGGATTTTTAAGCCTTTCTATTCTTCTTTTTGCTATCGCCCACCATCAGCTGTGACGTGTAGCGCTTCAGGCTTTCTATGGTCTCGTTACTGTAAACAGTGCGCAAACACTATTTTCTGCGCATTCTTCGATTAAGGGTCCTCCTTTCTTGAACATTAGCTCCATTCTGAATGAAAATGACAGCACGTTATCAAGGAATAAACAAGTGGAGAAGCACTGCCAATGCCAACAACCAATGCCTTTAGATTTAAAGGGATGCGTCCCCATCGCTTTGACAACAGTGCTTCGAGCTGAATGGCTCCCTCAGCAACATATTTTCCGCACGCATCTACATTTGGCAGAGCTGTGCTCCGTACGTGGCGATCTGCTGCTATAGAGCCTATCGCTATGTGGCAAGAAGAAACGAGCGGTGTGTAAGAACAATTTTGCGTAAATCCTACCGCAAATTCGAGGCTGTGGCTGGATACACTAGTTCCACAAATCGGGAAAGATGTAGAAGTAATCTGCATCGGTTTCTGTGCGCGAGGATGATGTTTACGTTTCGGAAAGAGGGAAAGAGAGCTGGCCCACGTTGCACTAACGGACATAAGGCTGGATACGACAGTATTCAACTGAATACAGCTCCTTTATTTAATATCCTTAGCACCAACGCAAACTGTATGCTCATATACATTGTGGACTGGACACCTTCATGTCTAAGCGTCTACAAAGCACAAAGTTCAGATGCCTCATTTCTTTTTTTTTTCCTTCCCTTTTTAGACGTTCAGCAGAAACATGAACGCTATAAGGCGAACGTTTTGAGATATAAAGTCGTTACTCAGTTTCTATCTTTTTCTTGCCTCTCAACAGATTCCAGGAGCGGCACACCTTCCAGGTACAGCGGACGCGAAGACTGTCTCACGTTGAGCATCTGGAAGCGTCCAGGTGACTGCACGTCCTCCGAGCAGCGGCCGGTGATCTTCGTGGTGCACGGTCACTTCTTCCAGCGGTCGAGCGTCGAGAACGAAGGCCGCTGCCTGGCCGCACTCGGTGACGTCGTGGTCGTGGCACCCCGCTACCGACTCGGAGTCATGGGCTTTCTGAACGCGCCTCCCGATGCACCTGGCAACATGGGCCTCGCCGACCTCGTCCTAGCCATGAACTGGACGAAGACGTGCGTATACGTCAAGCATGTCGAGATGCCCTTACTCCTAGCGATGAATGAAAGCCGCTTCAGAAGCAACAAGAACGTGGTTCCACGATCTACATTGTTGGCACATCAGGTTCGGCGCTTAAATACTGACACGATCGGGCTCAATTTTGTGGGGTTTCCCACAGCTGAGAAGTGAACATCTTGGCAGAAATTGACACTCAGAGACGACAGGCAGATGTCTGCCTTCCGACCAACATGTTAGTCAAGGTCGGACTCTGTGTTGATTGAAAGAAATAAAAAACCTACTCGAAGCAGCTCTACGAGGCCCGTACTTGTCCCTTGTTCTTTGTGTAAAGGCTGCTGAAAGTACCGATTTTACTAGATTAGAATTAATCTTGTTAATGAAGCCTGTCGGTGTCACGCTGAATGAGGATTTACTGAATGGATCGGCAACGCCGCACTCCTCACATCAAATTAGGCATCACCAGTACGCCGCAGGTCACATGATGGTTTGACACGGCAGTTGACGCAAGGCGTCTGCCTTGACACCAAAATTTGCATATGCATTCAGTAGCGACAGAAACAAACGATGCGATCGGCAAAGCACCTGCTATCACAAAAATGATGGGCGCGCAGAAGCAGCTTCGCGTCTGGTACTTACATAGCCAGCTGTGCAACTGTGAAAGGAGCGGATGATTGACGTGAAACGATAATGAGAAAAGTGACGCGCGGTACGAGGAGGGGAGAGTTCACGCAAGGGCTGTGCGCCAGAAATTCCCGTACACTATCGTGTTGACCTCCCACTTGAGTTCACCAATGCTTTATAAGCTCGTTTTTGTTAGACACACATATGAAGTATCTTTGAGCTAATGTAAGCAAAATCCTATTCCAAAATTTAGTTCCAAGTTAACAATTTGCGCAAAAGTATAATATGACTGTCCAATGAGCATTGCATAACTTGGAGTAAAATATATGTATATATAAAATTGTAAAGTAACAATTCCGTCACCCATTGACCAAGAATGAGTCACACGATCAAGTGTATTAGAAAAGCATATCAAAATACAAGCGCCCCTGTGTTGCATTAATGATTAAACATTATTTCACTGAGAGTTGAGGAGGCGTAGCATCCTTCTGTGCTGTGCTGTTCATTATTATGGGAATATATTTTTGTTTTCGTTGCTTCTGTGGAGCGCGTGACTATATTCAGTCGAGCTTTCACATTTTAACCGCGAGTCATAAGTGCAGAAACGATCTACTAACAAATGATCAAGTAAAGTGAATTTTCTTGTGAAACGGAAAAGTCTACCAGTGTTTCAAACAGAAAAGCAACAATACTGATGGTTTGGCGCATTCCTCAGCATGCCTCCAGCCCATGATGAAACGTGAAGCTGTCTTCAGCACTACATATTGGCGTTATGAACGAGCTCAAATCAGTAGCTTACACGAAACACTCAAGCATCCGTAACTTTATCCTGCATTACACAGCAGCCGGCATTCACTGTTCTCTATTTACCGCACCTGCAGGTACCTAAACTGATATTAGCGGTGAATTTCGTCGCATAACCAACGCTTATATAAAGAAAAAGCATTTTGCCAGTCACATTCCCCAGTAGAAAAAAAAATACAGAAAGAGAGGTACATAAAAGCAACTCGTACCTCCTCCCTGTCAGTTGTCTTGGTGAAGTATTTTTTTATCCAAAAGCAAAATTGCCTCTGTCTTAAACCTGTTTGAACTGAAAACGGTCCTTCGTGGCTGGTGCTTGTGAAAGAAAATGGTCAGGTTGTTGGTGGGAGGCATTTAGAGGCACTATTTTGTTTCAGTTACCGTTAGCTTGCTATGTGTCTTTATGCGAGAGCACTGATTGGGATGAGTAAACAGGAGAGAGTAAGACATCATCCGATATGCCAGTGACATGGAACAACTGATCAGAATTTCCTCAATCAGTCTTAACTACAACTTATCAAACGCTTCTTCGTGCGCAAGCCGAACGTATGGCACACGTTAGGACACAAATTTTTGTAACCTAACCAATTTTTAAGGCGCATTCTCTTTTCCTCTCGCGCACTAAGGGAGGACAATCATTAGATAGTCATAAATTTTTCTTACAAAGTCTCATATTTTGTACTTCGTGTAAAAAAATGTTTTATCCACCCCCTGCAGCCTGCTATTTTTTTTTTTTTTTTGCATTTGCTACGTCGTAGTAGATATAAATGTTTGTACAGCAAAATATTTTTTGAATGCTTGTATAAGTGATAGCGGCGTGTTCATATGATTAAATGGTCCAAAAAGTTCTTATCTCGTTCATGTAAATTGCCAAGGTCATCGAAAGTGTTAACCATTCCGTCCTAGATGCACACTTTTTAATCTTTAGCACTATCACGCGAGTCCCATGTCCTAGCTTTATCGGCAGCCTGTAAAGAAGCGAATAAGAAAGCTGAGCTACAGCTCCAGCATGCGCATTTGCATACATCGATGAGAGCTTGTCGGGTGTTCGCATCGTCTGCGGCAACGAAGAAGCAATAAAATAAGTTAAAATAAGAAAAGCAAAATAAGCCACTGTTCCAGCAGTGAAGCCAAGGGCGCCATCTCGTCTTGTTTGTATCAACACTGGCGTCGAGATTAGGCGAAAGAATGGAGTTCTATTGTAGAAAGTATGTGGAGCTTTATCAACTACTCCATCAGTAATAATCACCAAGACTTAGTTTGGCCAGAACTGCACTGAATTCGAAGTTTCGGTTGGGTACCACAATACATCTTTTTGGCCTTGCAAGTCAACGAGATGCTGCACCGGTGCCATCGCTGACACGGCTTCTTGTGTTGCTTCGCTTTCGCCGCAGAGGCATTGAGAGAACACTCATCAAGGTCACATGGTAACAAAGGAAATAACCAGAAAACAATGCCCTATTCAAAACTAGCAAATGCTTTCAAAATTCGGAATCATTGGCTCGTAGACAGAAAGGAGTTGAAAAAATAAAGATTGATACGATAGCCACGTCGCAGCAACCACTTTCGCCCAAAGGATTGCTGCTGCAAGATACTCCCAACATAACCTACGCCCCCCCCCCCCCC